>PVHP010001339.1:0-108721 GCA_004024765.1 Zapus hudsonius
TCCCAAGGGTCCTCTTGTTTCCATGTCCCCAGCACTGATTTTAAGAGCATGCCACCATGTCCAGTATTTTAATATCAATTCTTGACTAGTGAGGCAAGTACTTTACTGAAGGAGCTAGCTTCCTAGACTGGATTTTATTTCTATTAGAGATGATTGAGAATTTAGAGCCAGTCTTTTCTGAATGCTTTCTTCTCTTCCTTAGCTATGAATAGACAATGCTGGAGTGTCAGGATGGGTCTTAATGTTTAGCTCTGGAAGGTTTCCTCAATTAAAGCTCAGATTATTCAGCATTTACTTTTAATCAAGACTCTTTATTTTCTCATTTAAAGAATAATTTTCTCATAAGTGGGAAAGAAATTGCATGCAACATTAATAAATAGTGCTCCTCTCCCCTGCTCCTTCTTGCCTCGGGAACTGTATAATTTCTCAAGCATAATGTGAGGTATTGATTAATTCTAACATCAAGGAGAAAAACAATAAAGACATTTTTAGATATGCATACATAGGATATTTTGCTGCGCATGTATAACTCATTAATGAATGATCAAACTAGCAGAGATACAGAGAGCCATTTTCTTACTTTTCACAGCTGTTGGTTTAAACTTCTTTATACACTTTTCATTACATGTATCTGGATGGATTTTTGGACAGCACTATCAGCCATGGTTATGTACTAGTAAATTACTGAAAATCAAATCGAAAGAATGGCACTCTCCACTTGATTATAAAAATCACCTGTAGTTTCATCAACTAAATTTTGTCTTTATAATTGCATATTTTTTGAAATAGATATTAACTTATTTTTCTTTATGGATACTGAGTTGTCTCAATGCAAAGTACTCAATGACCTACCTTTTACCCAATGACTCAAGTGCTAAATTTACCTTATAATGAATTTTCTTGCAACACAATGTGTGCTTCTTGACTAGATACAAAAGGTCTTATTGGTTTGAAACCTCTTGTCTCCCCTTTCCTGATGTGACATTGGAGAAACACGGCTAATCTCTCTGCCTCAGAATTGCTCTTCCACCTCTATCCACTCACAAGCTGCCTTTGACTCCTAAGTGCTGCAGAGGAAAGGCAAGAGGCAGAGATCCTGTCTTCCCTCTGGGTATTTGACTCTGAGCCCTCTGTATTTAGCAGAGCTCTAAGGGTTGGATTTTTCTCTATTATATGCTTTTGATACATGTCAGAACAATAACCATTAAGGTGATGAGCTTCACAACTTCACTTCAACTCTAGCTTCCACCAGGAAATCTGTTCCTCAGAGACTCTCTCTGCTGGGATCATCCAGTGCTCCTCAGGGGAACGTTTTTTTGGGGCAAGTCAATTCCAGCTCTACTTTTGCCAATATGGATGCAGCGTTTTCCTTTTGCACTGTCTCCCTGCCTCCATGTCGGTTCCTGGAAATGAATGGAAGCTGGAAATGGATTCTTGAGGTCCAACTCTCTTGACTTGTGAGAAAGGGAAGCAAGTTTCTTCCTGAAGAAGGCATGTGAGAACACTGCAACAATTCATTCCCTGCCTCCAATTTTTTATTTTTTATTTTTTATTTTTTGGCCAATCTTCCAAAACAGCACATCAACACTTAACTTCTTATTCTTTATCTTGGAGATGATAATGGGCTGGGCTCATCAGAAACTATTATTGGCCCCCTTATGCAGAAGCTATATGAAGGGGTGGGAAGAATACGGCTAAGGAATGGATCTCCAAGAAAGAGCTTAGTGAGGTGACCGAGAGAAAGAAACAAGGTTACCTAGTTTATGAACCAATCTACTTGCAGGAAAATCATGACTAAATGAATGCATTTAGAAAGCCACATCTGATTTTTCTAGGATTATTTGTAGATTAAAAACTGAAATACATACATTTATCAAGCGTAGTTCTCTAGAAATGTCATGAAGGTAAGTAATGCTCTGAATATCAAGTAGCAATGCTGACGTCTCCTCACTGAAAAAAATACATATGAACAAACTTTACATATAAGTAAGGTGTTCTGGGTCAAAGTGCATTCTCATACATCAAGGACACTGGGGAACTGCACTGGCAGTTCTGAACTCTCTCAGCTTTGGCCCTGCCTTAGATTGTATCCTTGAATTATTAGTACAAACTGAATGTGTAAAAGGTCTCTGAGTCTCGAGAGTCCCAACAGAATATCCAGTCTTCTGAGTGATTTCAAATAATCTAGCTCCTCATTATATGAAGCTGGGCAACTTTAAATATATTTTGTCAGGTTGTGTGTCTGTATTTGTTGCCTTTCTTGTTGCTGTGACAAAATATGAAACAAAAGCAACTTAAGAAAGGGAGGGTCTATTGTAGCTTACTTGGAGGATACAGCTCATGATGGCGGGGAAGGTCTGGCTGTGACAGTGGCCTTGCTGTAATGTCAGGAGAATGAGGTGGCTGGTCACAGAGTAGCCCAGTCAGGAAACAAGGAGAAGAAGTGAATGTTGATGCTTAGCTCACTTTCCCTTCTTTTCCTTTCATTCATGTCATGGAATGGAGCCACCGCTCTTTAGTGGAATCTTCTTTCCTCAGGACAAAGTCTGGAAACACAGAAATAAGAGGCACATCTCCTATGTGGATCCAAACTCAACCAAGTTGAGAATTAAGGTTAACTGTCCCACATCTACCCCTTGGCAACCTGACATCGAAACACATTACTTCTAAACTTCCAATACTAAGATGCACAGACTCACGGCTACCTCATAATGTAAAATGCATATAGTTTATTAATAAGACACCTCCAGGTCTTAACAACGGTAACATGTTCAAAGCCAAAAGTTCAAAGCTTCTCTGAGGCTCGAGGCAATCTCTAAACTGAACCCCTATACAAAAAAATCTTACATAGTTCCAATATACATAGAAAGATAAAAGTTCAAAACTCCAGAAATTTTTGCTGCTGGAGTTACAGGTGGAATTTAGGTTCCACAGATGGACAATCATGGGAGCTTTGGATTTGAAGAGAATCAAGACATAAGGTACCATAAAAAACTTACATAGTTCAATGGTACATAATAAACATCCTAATTCCAAAAGGAGGGATGGAGGGATAGAAGCAAAGGCTGGATCAAAGCAAGAGAAAAACTCAACAAACAAATTCCAAAGCGTGCAGCTCTGGGTCTGACATCTATGGCTTATGGTAGCATTGTTAGGACTCCAGTGGGCTTGGGCAGCCCTGCTCATCCAGGTCTGCTGCCTACAATACATTTTGCCTCTCTTGTGGGCCAGCTTCACTCTGTGCCTACATTTTCTGTCCAGACATCTCATGATGCCAGCATCTGCAACATCCTGGGTCCTCACTGTATCTTAGGCTTTACTCCACAGCGTCTCCCAGTGGTCTGTCAGGGCCTCCTTCTTTGCAGGTATCTAACTTTATTGCACATTTCTTGGCCTCTGTAACTTTCTGGAGCCTTGGTGTACAAAACCAGCACCATGCTGATGATGTTGCCAAGTTCTATCAGCTTGAAATGTAGTAGTTACCTTCTCGTTGCTGGCACAAAGCACCTGACCACAGCGGCTTATCGGTGGAAAGGATTTATTTTGGCTCACAGTCTCAACATGAAGTTCTATGATGGTGGAGGAAATCATGGCATGAGCAGAGGCTAGACATCAGCTCTGCCACAGCAGGTGAAATAGCTCCAAGAAAGTGAGCCTAACTCTAGCATTGGCAAGCTAGGGCTGATAAGCCATCAAGGTCACAACACATCTCCTTTAGCAAGGCTCCACCTCCCAAATTGCCATCAGGTGAGGATTAAGCATTCAGAATACATGAGTTTATGGGGGACACTTAATTCAAACTACCATAGGCCCCCTTCTACCAAAGGTATAGTGGTCTCTGTCCACTCTATCCACTTTCAAGGTTGGTTGCTGAACTTGGAAAAATACTTTCAGGCGTGAGCTTCGGAGAATTTCTATATGATGTAAGTTCAGCCTGAATTTGCTGTGAATCATCAAACCGGGAGACATGGATATCAGTGTGATATCATTGTATCACCTCTCACGATCTCCATTGACAAAATCAGCACCTCATGTCTTGATTCTCTTCAAATCCAAAGCTCCCATGATTGTCCATCTGTGGAACCTAAATTCCACCTGTAACTCCAGCAGCAAAAATTTCTGGTGTTTTGAACTTTTATCTTTATAGATGCTTTATTTGGGAGAGACACAACAAAATGAGGTTGGAAAGAATGTCGGAACTCACCAGCAGCAGCTTGTAGAAAATCATCTTCATCCACTGTTTTACATCATTGATTTGTTCACATAACAAAACCTTATTGAATGTGGGTTGTTGACATCATGCTCTGGTTTAATCAATGAGCCAGCCAGAAAGGTTGAAAAAATAAGTAGGTTATTTACTTCTTTTCTTGGAAGTAAAATATGAGGGAATATTATGTAGACCTGATGAGCCTTTTATAAGAGAGCCCTTTGTCTCTGGAGAAGGATAAGGGGCACAGGAGGCTGGCACTGACTGGTTAGAATTGGCTATGTTCTCAGCCTTGGCACAGAGAGGACAGGAATCATGATTTGTTGAATTTCCTAGCTCTGTGCCTGAGGGTAAATAGTAGAATGGGGTTTGTACACAAACCTCCCACAGGATTGAATTGATTTCTCTGCAATTTCCCTTTGATTTTATCTGAAAGCCTGAGCCTGACCTTAATTGCTAAAGGGTGGAAGCTGGAACACGCAACTGAGAAGAAACACGTGCACAAAGCAATCGGTAGAGCATATGGCGGTGGCATATGCACAGCAATGGGCAGAGGGGCACAGACCTTGGAATGGCCGAGAGCGGCAGGGAGGAAGGGCAGTGGACGCTTGGTGCTCACTGATGCATTTAGAATCCTAAAATGCAAAAGACAGCTCTTCGAATCAAAGGAAAATTCTGCACATAAATGATTTACTTTTGTGTTTCGTTTTCACCTTGGACTGGAAATGCTATAAAGAAAGGTAAATACACAGCAGTTAAAGCTATGAGAAAAAAATTTCATTTTAGAAACAGTCAAATTATCATCTAATTATTCCAACCCCGAGGAAACTGAAGCATGAAGGTCTTGAGTTTGAGGCCATCCTGTGCCACATATGTGGTAAGATCCTGTCTCAAAAAGATAACATCAAATTTGATGGTATTTCAAAGTTTGTATGAAATGAAACCTTATTGAACATATTCATTATTAATGTTTAATGTGAATCATCTTCATTTTAAATCTAGATTGCTTTAAACTCTCTGAAATGGAGTTGTCCAAAATGTCACCAAATGCTCCAGCTCATTTAGACATGTATGGTTACACTGATAGCCAACGCCTGAGATAAATGAAGGGGATGCCAGGGAGTTGTTTGTAGTGGCAGGAGGTCCTGGCACACCCATATTCTCTTTCTCTCTCTCTCTCTAATAAATAAATAAAATAAAAATATAGATATTTTAAAAAATAGCCTCATAAAACTATCAGAAGTCAATAAAAATAGCTACCCTAATAGAATAAATAAATAATAAAAGGATCAGATATTTTGCAAAGGATATATGGGTATATAAATAGTCTCATTATAAACTAGAAAATGTATAAAGCACCAATTAAGGTTGTCTAAAATATTTATGTTTCAGATAAATTTTAGGTCAATAAGAATATTCCTGGTGGAGGGACAATCTGTAGAACCACTTTGAAGGATAGTTTCATAATAATACAGAGAACTGATCACCTGCAAACTCTAACACAGCAATTTCACTATTAGCTATATACCCTAAATTCATCTTTGAACATGTGTGCCAGGAGTCATATATTAGAGTCTTGCTTGATAAGAGACACACTAGAAACACTATGGATGTGTATTGATTGAAACTGTATAAACCTAAACAGGAATTTCTCAAAAAAAAAAAAAGACAAAATGCCCAAAAGGTGTATAAAAATGCATCAATACTCATCAGAGAAACATAAATCAAAACCATAATAAAATATGCACACCTCACTCCAATAATAGGTTTTAGTATCAAAAAACTAAAGATAGCAAACGCTGTGGGAACACGGAGACAAGGAGAGAAGAGACCTCGTAAAGACCACAGGTAGGAGGGTAAATTAGTCATTATGCAAAGCAGTATAGTAGTTCCTCATAGAGTAGAAATAGAACTCTCTCAGGATCCAGCAGTTACAGTACTGGGGATTTATTTATTCAAAGTAAGTCAAATCAGGATGACAAAAGAGACATTTTCCTTTTCATGTTCATGGAGCACAATATCCAGTAGAATTTCCATAAGCAATGAAAAATAACCCGTCTATCAACTGATTAGTGCAAGAAAGAAAATGCGGCACAGATACAGTGGATACAATTCAGCTACAAAAAAAAAAAAGAAATGAAATCTTGTCACTTTTGACAATATGGATTGAACCCGAGATCATTATGCTAAATGAAATAAACCAGAGCAAGAAAGACTTGTGCTTTATGATCTTACTCACACCTGAAATTAATAATATAGATTAAAATAAAATATAGATGTTGCTATGAAATTACAATGCTCCCAGGACTAGAGAGTAGTGGGCAGGGACAGGGAAAGGTTGGTCAGTAGGTATTAATTTATATCTCTATAGGAGCCAGCAGTTCTGGTGTGCTGCTGGTGTGGCTATAGATGACAATAATATGCATATCTCAAAAATATGTGTATCTCAAAAAACTAGAAGCAAGTCATTACCATAAGCAAACAATAAGTACTTGAGGAGCTAGATAAGTTGAAACTAATTTTAAAAATATTTACAATGTATACTTATATTGAAACAATGATACCTTATTAATAGGGATAACTTCTATGCTTTTGTTTAGCAGTTAAAAATGAGCCTAATTAAAAAATAATTTCATGAAAACTACAAAGAAATATTACAAACAACAAGCATGTTGAGAATAATGTGGAGGAGCAAAGCAGCTCACCTCGTGGACAACAGGAAACAGAGAGAGACAGGAAGGGGCCAGGAACAAACTAGCCCTCGAAGGTACATCTCTGGTGATCTCTTTCCTCTAACTAGGTCTCATCTCTAAAAGTTTCCACTATCACCCAAAATAGCACCATCAGTGAAGGGCAGACCTTCAATACAAGAACCTGTGAGAAACACTTCATATTCAGACCCTAACACAAAGCTAGTAATATTTTAAAGTAAGGGACTGGGTAAACTTGCAATACTGGGAAATTGTTGCCCTGGGGGAGAGCACAGTACACCCCAAGACGCAGAACCATCGAGGTAACAGAGTAGCATGCTGATTGGGTAAGTAGAAAATCATTTTAATGTCATTTTCTAAGCTATATGTCCATATACATATTTTTCTACTTGGATATATTTCAAAATAAGTAAAGAAAAATATTGTCATAAGAATAGTTAAAAAGATAAATGTAGCTAATTTTAACAATAATGAACAAACCTACAAAACAAATAACTATATTATGAATTAGGGAAGTATCTAAAATCTCGATAGTCTCATTTTTACCATAAGGATTTCTTGACTTATATTGTAAGTTTTTGTTTTAATTTCTTTTTCTTAATTCACTCATTTATTCATGTACTGGCACTTATAATTATGGCCTAAGAGTTTAGTTTTCAAATTATTCTTCCAAACAAAAATACACATGCAAATTATCTTCCAGATTATGGACCAGATATTTTCCATAATTGATTCACTAATTTTGAAGCTAACATTATGCAAATTTCTTCAGGCAAAGGAATTTATTTGGTAAAGTCTTTCACAACCAAAGATAGCTTCATCAATGAGAACAGATGTGACGGTCTCAGGGGGCTCAGAGCGCTTACTAAATAAATCTGTGGTTTTCCTTGGCCTTCCAGTGATGATGTGCTCCGTACATCTCTCCCAAACTGACCTTTGTCAAGAAGTATTGTGGAATATTGGAGTCACATGGATGCATTGGAGATTCTTGAAGAGAACACACACATCTAGCCGATTCAGTGGCTCTCCTCATTACAGACTGCAAAAGATAGAAGTTTTAAAGTGATATTCACATGACAATTTCATGCTAAGGCTTCTCAATGGACCTAGAACTTGAAGCTAATGAAGGAGGCTTCTTTCTGAAGGGTGGTCACCAGGAAGCTTTGTAGCCCAACCAGAGCGCTTGCTCTGGTGACAGTTTCAATGCTGTCTGGTTCTAGCTAAAAACACAAGTGAGATTTCAGGACCTAAGCAGCAGGCATAGCCACTGCTACTCCTAAGTTTTCTGGAAGAGTTGTCCTAGTGTCCTGTCTCCATAGCAGTTAGCCAAACCATCAGAGGACTGTAATCTACTAATACTCAGCTCTGCTAAGGACACATATTGGTGTACATGGTATTCCAAAAGCCACATAGCATACTTTGCACATTATTTCTAGAGTTTTAGCTTTCTCTGGTTTTTGTTTGTTTTGTTTTGTTTTTCTGAGGTAGGGTCTCACTCTAGCCCAGGCTGACCTGGAATTCACTATGTAGTCTCAAGGTGGCCTTGAACTCATGGAGATCCTCCTACCTCAGCCTCCCGAATGTTGGGATTAAAGGTATGTGCTACCATTCAGGGTGAATTTTAGCTTTCTTTTTCTTTAATCAGAACTTTAGAGGTCAATATGTAGTTATTTCTCATGATAAGATTTAAAAATACCCTTGCAGTAGTAGAAATAAAGACATTTCAGAAAGGTAGTAACAACTTGCATATTTTTAAAAGCAAAAACTTCTGCTTTCAGATAAACTTGATATTTTTATCCATCTTCCATAAGGCTGTGTTCCCAGACTCTTTAAGAGATCCTCTGCTCTGATGGTAAAAACTTTTTCAACTATCCATCCTCCCATGGGACAATAACAAGGAAGAGCGAGGATCCATGAACCAAGGAAGGGAAAATGGATAAGCCCACCTGGTCCATGAACCCGTGTGGGAGAGCAAACATGGACTCTGGAACATTAAAAGGGATTTAGAGAGGAAAGAAAAGAAGTGCAAAGAACTCCTGCCATGTGGGAGGGAGAGCAGGGTAGAAAGCCCATCAGGGAGTAAGAGAGGCTTGCCAGGACAGGAACCTGGAAGTTCAGGAGAGGTAAACAGCCAGAAAAAAAAGAGCCTGTATACCTGGTAAGTTATTTATAACCTTGTTGTGGTGGGCCTTACCTTCAGGCTCAGGTGGGCTGATTGGTCTGGGCTAGAGGCTGGCTCAAGAAAAGGCAAGCCATGAGCCAACTTTTTGGGCTGGGCTTAACCAACTACAAAGCCAGGATCAGATTTAAATTCTAGAAAAGGGGAACTCCCTCCCAGAAGGGGCTTGGGTTGCTCATAGAAAATCAGATCTAGGTAACTCTTTAGTCAAGAGATAAAAAGAGGAGAGATCCTACTCTGACCACTAGTAAAGTGGAGGTTGCAGGGACAGACTTAAGGGCATTTCTGCTCTTTTTTCTTTTGGGGCCCAGTCACCCTAAGCTACCTAACAAAGCTACCTGACTCCCTCTCAGGACAAATGTGCATTTGAATTTACAGGGCCAACCAGGGTGCTCTAGAGAGCTAGTGTTATTGGGGATGTACTAGCTTCTGTAAAAATGGGTTCTTTAATGTGTTCAGGAATGATTTCACCTCCAAAATCCCATGCACAGAGACTGATGAGTAATTAAGAGGAGAGAAGAGGGGAGCTTTTAACTGGTCAAGAAAGAAATCAAAACATTTTTTATGAATTGACATCATGACATAACAGTTCTTCTTAGCAAATGGATGACTCTATAGAGAACAAGTGCGATTTGAGGACAAGACAAGCATGGAGTCGCATGAAACATGTTGAGAGGTGTGCTCAGCCTCCTTAGGGTGGGAGAGAAAAGATTTTGGAGGAAACAGTGGTTATCAGTGGCAGGGATGGAAGATTGGCTAGTCATTGGTGGTCTGAAAATAGGTAGCAAAATGAGATGAGGCCAGCTGTAGAGCAAATGGCCAACAGACTGCCTAGGGATTCAAATGATGTATGATAAATAACGCAGTTTGGGGCAACAGGTGAAATATGTGATTGTGTCTTCATTTTTTCATATGAAATCCAATGAAGTCTTCTTAGGGCCATGTGGGCTTTTATGCGATAGGTCGTATCACCTAGAACAGTGTTGGCTATGAAGCAGACACTCCAATAGTTGGCAGAAACTATATTTTCCATTGCTATTGCAATAAACATTGCTGTTGTATGAAAACTCATGAGCAAAATGAACTCAAAGCTTTACTAACTAATGTGGGGAAAGTATGGAAACTGTCAACACTCTGAGGGACCAGGGCTCTGTGCCATCTTGAGAGGATGATAATAACCACAATTGGGGCTAATTTACAGCCTTCTATGGCCCAGTCCATAGCCACAAATAAACCAAGATGCTTTCTCTCCTTCCAGCTCAGTTCTCAAACAGCGTCCAGCTTAACCACAGAAGATTAGATGTTCTTTCTTACCAATTTCAGATATTTCACAGTGGCTTTAAACACAACAAATTCCTTAAAGATACCTATCCATCAACTACAGCAGTGCCTATAAACTCCTTCTTGTTGAGCAGAGGGGTGATACAGTTTTAAAACCAGATTTGTATTTGCTTCCTGTTTCAAGTCTCTGTGCCACATCTTTGATGCATCCTTCCACTCAAGAGTATGGTTTCAACAGTCCAGGTTCATAGGCACAACTTTCTCAGGCCAATGCTTCCCTAATTAACATGTATACGAATTATCTGGGGACTGGGGAGATGGCTTGGTGAGTGCTTAGCATGTAAGCAAGAGGACCTGAGTTTGGATCTGCAGCACCTATGTAAAATGCTGGGCATAGTTTTCTGCACCTATAATCCCAGGGATGGGGAGGAAGAGCCAGGGAATCCCTGGGGCTTGCTAGCTAACTTATTTAGACTAACAGGTGATCTCTGGTTTTAGTGATAGACCCTGCCTCAAAGAATAAGGTGGGAGCAATTGAAGAAGACATCTGGCATTGACCTTTGTCCTCTTCAGACGTGTGTACACATGTATGCATGCACACACCACACACATGGAGCTGGTTGAAATGCAGATTACAATACAATAGGCAGAGACTGAAGAGTCTGCATTCCCAACATACTCTCAAGTTAATACTTGGAAGAGGTTAAAACTAAGATGACTTCCTTTCGTAGGTAGCTAGTTAGCAGCCTAGGCCCCAAAGAACTTTAACCTGCTCTGACCAGACTAGAAGGCACCCTGATGCATCAAGATGTCCATCAGAGGCAGCCTTCTTTTCTTTACTTTCTGGCTCTTCCTTCTAGGAAAATTTTGGTTGGCCTTTCTCCCTGACCTACCAACCAATAAAAGTCCTCTAAAGACCTCTAATTAACCATTAGCTTAACTATTTTCATTTCAACTTGATGCCAAGACAGACTTGTTTGTGTTCAGTACGTAAAAACCCTAATACTGAATGTTTGGTAGCCACTCATTTTTTGGGGGGACACCCTCTTTCTTCATCATGGAGAGCTTTCCTTTCCTCTCACTTTCAATGTAACTTTACTGAGCCTCCAACTGTCCTCACTTGTCACTCGTCATGATTGGTAGACAAAGAACTCAACCCTGAAAACTGCTGGTTCTTGGATAGCATTTTGAAAGACAGAGCCAGGGACTGTCGGAAGGCAGGTAGGCTGAGATTCTGGCTTGCCAACTGCAGGCTCGCTTCTATTTTCTGTCATCGGTGAGCAGCTCCTCACCTCTCCTCCATCAGCTCCCTTGAGAGTGAATTCTCCTGGTACTGTTTACTGAGTTTCAAGACCAAAAGGACCAGCTAGCACACAGTGCAGAATTTCTAGATGCACACTGGTTCAATTAATCCAGAGACTATGAGATTTTTGCTAATGGGTGAGGGCTGCTTTTATACCTGCTTACCAGGGAAATGGCATGCATATTTTATGTAAGTATAAAATATTTGTTGAATTATGTATCTGTGATTACAGAAGATTGACGAGAATATGAACTCCAAAGAAAAATGTGTTTCTTAGCTACTTAGAATTTAGCTGACTCATTTCTTCATCCCACGTCTTTTTTTTTTTTTTATCTTTCTGAAACACTTGCCCTGCTAACCACAAAATGGTTCTGGGATTCTCAGCTCTCAGCAGGGTGGGGAGACAAGCCTTCATTCTCCTCTGCACAAAAATGCCCTTTCTCTCACAGGTATTTATTTGAAATCTCTCTGCTGTTTTCACATCAATCCTAAAGTTCTCTTGCAGAAGAGTATATCTACATTTTAATTAGCATTATCTCTAGAGAAAATGCTGTCCTCTAATTAATGGCTTGAGCAATGGTGCTGATGGCCTGACTATCTTAGCTGTTTGGTAACTGTCTGATTGCTGTTTGTGTTTTACTTATTCAAAAGTCAAGTTCTCTTCTCCAAATAACTAGCCTCAACTTCTGAGCGGTAGCAGTACTCAGTGGAAGAAGGGGTCACAGGCTGGCAATTCTGCCTTCTGAACTGCACTGCAACATCAGTTTAGTGGCTGGGGGTTGGTGCCATGGGAGCTCCACAGCCCTGTGGGATGGGGGTTACATTTGTGAGGCTTTGGGGAATTGTAACAAATTAAGGAAAATCATGGGGTATTCAGTATATTCTGTCTCTGTTCTTATTCCTTCTATATCCCAGCCTCACGAAATAAACACTCCCACCTCCAACTTGTACCGAATACTACATGCAGAAGGAATATTGGAGCAGAAAACACCAGAAAGGCAATTATATTTACCAGTGCTATGCTAAACCATATTGGAGCCTGAAGCATCAGTAATTCTGATCTTGTCTTTATTTGAAATTGTCATATTTTCTTCACAAAGAAATTTCTTGGTACCGATTTTAAGTTTTAGAAATCACCCTAAAATATTTATCTTGGTCACTGACTTTTTCTTTAATGCCTGCATCAGTTTTTTTTTTTTTTTTTTGTCCCAGTAAATGCTTCATCATGGTTTTGTTCATCTCATTAGAGAAGAGACAGCCTATTTAGCAGCCAGGAAGAAAACTTATAAAGAAAATGTCACTACGTATTGTGACAAAAGAGTAAAAATGACGACTGTGGTTTGCATGAATTGTAAATGAAAGCTAATGGAATGTAGATGTTTGTGCTGGGGTTTACAGCTGCCATGAACAAAGAAAATGCGTTTGTGCTATGTCAGGCCTCTTGAGTGTTTTAACCTAGATCCTATTAGAAAAGAAAAATCTTCTTGTGTGTTATTTGGAACCCCTTCTGTGATGGTTTGATCCAGGTGTCCCCCACAAATGAATGTGTTCTGAATGCTCGATCCCCAGCTGATGGCAGTTTGGATATTGGAATCTTGTTGAAGGTGTGTAGTTGGAGACAGGCTTATGGGTGTTATAGCCAGCTTCCCCTTGCTAGTGTTTGGTACACTCTCATGCTGCTGTTGTCCACCCGATGTTGGCCAGGAGGTGATGTCCACCCTCTGCTCATGCTGTCATTTTCTCTGCCATCATGGAGCTTCCCCTCAAGTCCATAAGCCAAAATAAACCCATTCCTCCACAAGCAACTTTTGGTTGGGTTCTTTGTCACAGCAAGGAGAAGGTAACGACAACACTTTCTGTAAGCCAATTTAAACCTAACCAAAGCTGAACATTTAGTGCACATGTTACAAATGTTGAGAGCCAAATATGGTAGCTAAAGGTGACAGGCATTCTCTCAAATGCCAGGCCATGGATGGTTTTGTGCTTAACTCTCATACAAAGATCTTATTCTAGAAGTTGGAACCTCCTGTGCCTGTCACTTTCTTCCTGAGATTCTCCTTGCACAAGCTTAGTTAGGAAGTAAGAAAATACACTTCTAACTCAAAGCTCATGTGACCCTGGGCAGGTTCAGCTGGAAGTTCTCTTATGTTAAGTGGTCCAAGTGAGATCTGGCACATACAACTTACTGTGGGCATGCTCAACTTTGTGCCCAGGAAGTTGCTTTATTATTATTTTCGTACAGAGAGCATTGGTGAGTCAGGGCCTTTTGCCACTGCAAAGGAACTCCAAATGTGTGCACCACAGGTACACTGGGGAATCAAACCCAGGCCAGCAGGCTTTACAAGTAAGCACATTTAACTGCTTCCACCTCCCCAGCCCCAAGGAGTTACTTTATAAACACATATTACCATCTTCATTAAATAAGTTGACTAATGAGCTTACCACAGTGAACATTCATCCAGATACACCCACATGTAGTAAATTGAACCTCAGGAATGCATACTATCACAGTAAGTGTATAGGCTTTATGTCCCCTCTCCCTACCCATGGGCTTGTACAGGTGGGCCCAGTCAACTATTGTCCATCCGTACCTGCCATCAGTGTGGGGACCATGCCTTTGCTTCCATGGTTTATATTATGCTATTACATTCTGCCTGACTCATTGCCTCTGCCTCGATACACATTTTCCCAGTCCTCAATGTGCCTTATATGTTTCTCAATCTGGAAGCCATGAGTTACTTTTAAATATAAATCACTTCACTCTTTTTTAAAAAAAAAAATCTTTTTTTTTTTTTACTGAAAGCTTATGTGGTCATAGATCATAAGCCATTATACTTCTCTCCCCAACTTCCCTCATATCTCTTCCCCCTCTCAATTAGTCTCTGATTTGTTTCATTGTCATTATATTTTCCTTCCATAATGTGTAGGTATTATCAGGCACTGCAAAGTCATGAATATCAAGGCCATTTTGTGTCTGGAAGTTGGTATTGAAAGCAGTCCTACCCTTCCCTTGGCTCTTACAATCTTTTCGCCACTTCTTCTTCAATAGACCCTGAGCCTTGGGAAGTGTGATAGAGTGCTGAACACTCCACTGTCACTTCTTCTCAGCACTATGGTGTCTTTTGAGTTATCCCAGTGGTCACCACCATCTGAAAAAGAGAAGCTTCTCTAGCCAAGAGTGTGAGTAGCATTCTGATGAGGATATTCTTGTTTAAAATGAAAAGTGCTTGCATGGGAGTTTAGCCAGACAACAGCCTGTGTTACTTCCCCAGGTCTCATGATATAGTTTTGCTCAAAAACCTTCCAGTGGTTGACCATCAGAAAAATCAAACCAAGTCTCTTACAAAGGACTTTGACAGCCTCCATAGCTGCCAGGATTTTTTCTCCACATTCATTTTCTGTCATCTTCCACTGATTTCCTATGTTTCTGTCACCACACTGGCCCCTTTACTGTTCCCTGCCTCAATGCTGCCTTAGGACTAATTAAATTCCTCAGTTTACTCATATGGTGGATGAAATGATAGTAATGCATTCATTGTATTTTGTCAGGATTAAAATTTAAAATAGTTAGAATACTACATGCACTGTTAAAATGTTATTATATCAAAATCATTTTTATTATCTTTATTTGGTCTTTTCCAGAGCCTCTGATTTGCTTCTGAGCTGAGGACAATATCAGAAAGGATACACTTTGTCTCTTATTCATATGTAGCATGCTTAAGACTCCAACTCAAAGAAATTGCAAACACCACAGAGTTTCCCTGGTCTTTACTGCTATTCCTTCCGTGTTTCCGTTTCCTCTGAATTCATCTTCCTTTATCCTTTGTTTCAAGTTCATTGTTTTGCTTTTCTATTCCCTCTTGTATTCTTTATCTTCATTCCAGCCTTTCATATCATCAGTTTAATATACTTTTCTATTTTTCCATCTCATTCATAATTTAATCCCTGGCCCCATGTTTGATAATCTGCTCTCCACTCTCTGTCTTTAACTCTTTCCACAACCAAGCACCATTTCTTTGCTTTCTCATGTGGGGGCCAAGGACATATTTATTTATACTCTCTGGAAATCCTGTGTTGATATTAAAAGACTGGGTTTCTGACTATGCTAAAAATGGAGTAATTCCTTGAAGGAATGCCTGATGGGGTTGAAAGTGATCTGGTTTGTGGAGCTTTGGTCTAAAGCAGTGATGTGGTCACAAGGAAACAAAGACTCACCTGGTTCAGGGCACTGAATCTGAAAGGATTTAACCACAAGGCTATCTTTCATTAGGAACTCCAACCCAGAAGGCTTACACATTTTCTCAGCCTGGGAAGTAAGTAGTTGCCAAGCCTAAAGATGTTGTCAAGCATCAGAAGAGTGGGTTCTGCAGGGTGAGGAACTCAGTGCTGGCGAGAACAACATGGGAACAATGAGCCCAGACTTTTACATAGGAAGGACATAGCTTTCTTAGTCCACTTGCATTTTGTGAAAGACTACAAGTTTAATGATTATAGTACCCAAATATGTATTTGATTTTTCATTTTTCTTTTTTTGGAAAATATGTTTTCATAGGGAATAGCTCCCCCAGTGACTCCTATCTTTAAGAAGCTAGGATTTTTACATCAAAATACTGTATTAGTTTGTGTCATTGTGGTTTTTTAGCTAATATCTTTATTATAAATAAATATATACATTGTATGAGCACATCTCATGAATGTGTTTCTATTTTCCTCCTCTCTATCCCCTACCCACTGGGATACTTCTTCCTTGGTGTACATATTGGATCTGTCATAGGTTGGGGGGGGGGTCTGAACTACACCAGAGGTAGCCAGTTATTTTTTCTCCCCCCTTTGTGATTTTAAGGATGGACAAAGTGGTTTGGAGGAAAGAGCACTGTTCAGAGGCCAGATTTACAAATGCAAATAGTGTGAGAAGGAAATTCACAGCATTTGAGATTAGGGAGTAAATCCTTGTCACTTTGGACCAGATCACTGAGCAATTCCAATTGTAAGAGAACCCAAACATAGGGTTTCTCTTCTGACAATGAGGAATGAGGTTAGATACTTAGGGAAAGGCTTAACCCATGGTGAATACCAGTCGCCCCAGTGAGGAGGACCCTCAATGGAATGAGTGTGGGGAGGAAGGGAATGGGACCGACACATGATTTGTCCAAACAACAAAGTTTCTAATTGATAAAAATTAAAATTTAAAAAATCCAGCAGGTATTTATTAGTATCTTAC
Source organism: Zapus hudsonius (assembly GCA_004024765.1). Classification (NCBI taxonomy): domain Eukaryota; kingdom Metazoa; phylum Chordata; class Mammalia; order Rodentia; family Dipodidae; genus Zapus; species Zapus hudsonius. The sequence continues at coordinate 16,903 of PVHP010001339.1, forward strand.
ACTTTTACCCAAACACCAAGTGCAGATTTCTCTCTGCTCAGTGTCTTTCAAGGTGGAAAGCATGGTATCAATTTTATCAGGGGAGCTGGGGATTAGAATTTAAAAAGTACCCAGCTAAATCCAATGCACCTCAACACTGAAGGAGAATTCTTGTCTATAAAGTTAAAGAATTAAAATTATAGACCACCAGAGGATAAGGTATAGTGGGAGACTTTATTTAAAAGAGAATGGGAAGTTACAGAGATCTCCAGCCACCAGTGTGGATATAGCACTTGGGAGAGAGTTTAGCAAAATCTGTGCTGCTCAGCCAAACAAGCGGATCATGAGAAGGAAAGGGTCACGTGGGAAAACAATCCAGGCACTCATCACAGCCATTGGGCTGTGGTGGGGGGTTGGGGAGACCTGACCAGGGCCCTAGAGATTCAGAGGTCCTTCTGCTAGGCCCTGTGTGAGAGAAGAGACAGAATTTTCGGCTCAGTGAGTATTCCCTGTCCCAGGTGAGCAGGGAGACAGGTGGTTGGTCTATCTTTGACCAATCAGTTTCAGGATTAGGTTTGAACTCTAGTTAGAGACACCTCCCACTCAAGGGGAGGGATCAGGTCTGGAATATGTGGAATTTGCCTGAAGGAGTTAACTGTCACAAACTAAATTCTCCTGTAGAGATGTCACTTTTCAAGGTGGCAAATTCATTTCTCAACAACTCTGACTGAAACAGGGGAGCTGGGGATTAGGGGCTCTTTCCCACAGAACACTCCGAAGTCCTTAATTAGATTTCTTTCATGCTCATAACCAACACAGAGGGTCTTCTCATGAAACATCCCTTTCTGAGTTCATCTTTGCAGCATGAGAAAAGGCACACCATATTCGTCCAGGCCCTCTGGAATATCTCAGTTTGGCACTGAAGAGACACTTAACACGGGACTGGCCTCCCCTCGTCTGCACAGGCCTGCCTCCACTGAAAGGGAAGGGTGGGCACCATGAAAGGCTCTGGCAGGAGTCTCCTAGCCATCTTAGATTCCACAATAGTTTTGGTGAAATGATTGCTGTTATTGTTAGTAATGAAGCATAAAGTAGAGCTACTTTTGGTCAAGAGGAACTTCAAGTAGTATGGTGAGGCGTTCACTAGAAATCAACCAAGTACGTAACAGGCTCGAATGGTCTGGACACCTGGGAGTTAAGAGGATTTAGACTCCTTAGCACAGGGAGAGGCTTCAATGGAGACCTTCGGATGATCCAGCAACCATACATGGAACATGATTTTCACTTCAGTCGCCATGGGGCAGAAAAGAAGAAAACATCTAAACCAGAACAGATAGTTAGAGGACTAACTATTGGGGAAGAGGAAGCCAGGTGTCAAGATTGTTAAAACTAAAATGATTTGTCAAGGAGTTATTCGGTCTTTGTGCTGGCCAGTCCTCCAAACCTTTTACTTGTGGTGGCTTCAAGCCTGCCTACCCCACGATTCTGTGCCCAGGGAAGGCAGCTTGCCTTGGCAAATCCGTGCTTACCACACAATCCACAACACTGAGCCAAGGAGATGGGGAAGAATGCAGTTACATCAGGATTCTGTGACTAAGTCCACTTAATATAAACACTGAGAAGCCTGTGTGCTGCCAGCAGAGCCTTTGGCAAGAACAACGGGGAGAAGAAAGGATCATAATAGGACAACAACAAAATGACTTCTGCTCCTCTCCTCCCCCTCCACCCACTAGTCATTTGGTGATAGCCGATGTGGGTTGATGTGGGTTGCCCAGACCCTAGAAGGTTTTGCTCTCTTGTCATTATTGTGTTGAACCTTTCCAGGCATGTACAAAACTCACTGCTCAGGAGATTAAGGGTCCAAAGCCCAAATGCTTAACCAACTTGAAATCTAGTTGCTGCATTCATTGCTGTTTTCATCACTGAACTGTGAAAAATGAATTCAGAAAATTGAGTTCTAATTCCCTTGCCCATTACAAAACATCTTTAATTTTTTGAAGTTCAAAAGCCAAAGCTGTAAAATCACCATCTTAGACTATTTACACATATTTCTTTCCCCTTTGCTTTCAGTATTTTGGATTTTTTGATTTGAAAAAGAAGTTGTTCTGATTATTGTCACTTTGTCTAATGAGTTTTTCTCCTCAAAAGCCTTGAATATGTGTCATTTTAACTTAATGGCAAAGTTATATTGTGATGGATTTCCTAAAACTGACATTAATTAGGAAGAATACACAGAACATTAGGGAAAAACAGCTCTGCTCTTGGTTCTAATGAGGTAGATGGTTTTATCTCACCATTGCAAATTCAAAGACCTGGACTTGACCTTCAAGAGCCATTTGTGATTTATTGATCTACTTAGGGAGCTAAAAAGTTATTCAAGCAAATATATTTGCCTTTACGTAACTTCTTAACATTTAAAGAAAATACAGCAACGTTAGAAACATGACAGTCCCTAAAATGTGGACCCTAGAGACAAGGCTCTGGGTAAATAATCCAACATCACAAGAAGAGTCAAGAGTACCTCACAATGCTGGTTAGATATTCTGAGAATGTATTTTGTGATAGAGTGCCCCAAAGGAATGTAATAAATATTAATCACACTTATTTGGGTCTATAAAAGTTATCATTAGATCTCACATAGGGAGAAAGGTGAGAACTATTTGAGAGTTGATGGTGTCAGGCACATTGTGAAACCACATCTCATTAATTTCTCATATCAATTCTTGTTTTTGTTTTTCTTCTGTGAAAGTAAGGAATGAACCTATGACTTCACACATGCTCATCAAGTGGTCTACCATGGAATTCTGTCCCCAGTCTTTGCACATCAGTTCCATCATGAGAGATGTCTCCAGAAGCCTCAGAAACCCTTTAAGTGCTTTTCCACTTCATACAAGAACTTGTTCCCAAATTGCATGGCTTTTTCTCTTTTGTAGATACCTTGGTCAGAAATTTGGAAGGACTGTGGCTTGGTATTTCTTACCTGGAGACTTTTGGGAAGTAGTGGCCAGATGTCAGTGGGGTTTCCATCCTTTGAGGGATCCGCACAGTGCTGGGCCTCCAACATGGCTCACTCACATGACTGGCAGATGATGGGGTGATCAGAGCTTCATTGATCATAATAATTATGTTGGCCTCGAGATTTGATGGCCAGCTTCTCCCAGAGTGAATGTTGTATAGGGCCACGTAGAAACCACGTGCTCCTCCTGATGAGCTTGGGAGTCATTAGCTTCACTTCAGCCATACTCTATGGGTCGAAGTGCTCATAGGCAAGACACCAGGGGATGGACATCTGTTGGGGAAAACTTTTTCACTGGGGAGACATGAACACATGTCTAGTCACCCTAGCTGGGACCCAGACAACAGTATGATTATACCAAAACCAGTTTTGGTGAAACAATAAGTTGATTGGGGTTACTTACAGAGCAGAGTGAGGGGTTGCTTGTGGGAGTTAGGATTACTCAAAGACAGATACATCACTGAAAAGCCTAGCCCAGAATAGGTGACGACTCACAGAAGTGACATATCTGTTACAGGCTGCATTAATTGCAGACTCTTGGCTAGTCACACGACTTTCTTTCCAAGCAGTTGTGTTCCCTTTATATAATCCTAAGGAAGGTCTTGTAACCTTCCCCTACCCCACCCCTGTATTGAAATCAGACAAACATCTTACCAGGAGATTGTAAGATAAATGTCAAAATATAGGATGATCCTGTCTTAACTTATAATACTTCCTCAAAATAAAACAGAAAAGTCCCACTAAAGTTTATAATTACTGACAAAATCTTTAGTAAGAAATCAGGGTGTGTTTTGCAGGAAGTGTTTTACTTGAATATGACAAAAGCTTAATGCCAATGAGATTGTGGCTAGAAATGTGTCATGGTTTGATCCAGGTGTCCCCCACAAACAAATGAATGTGTTCTGGGTAATCGGTCCTCAGCTGATGGCAGTTTGGATTTTACAACCTCAATAGAGCTGTGTTGTGAGGGGCAGGCTTATGGGGATTATAAACCAGCTTCCCCTTGCCAGTATTTGGCACACTTTCCTGCCACTATTTTCAGTGCTGTGGCAGAGGTGATGTCCACCCCTCTGCTCATGCCATCATTTCCCCTGCCAGGATGGTGTCTCCCCTTGAGTCTGTAAGCCAAATAAACCCATTCCTCCATAAGCCGCTTTTGTTTGGGTTCTTTCTGCACAGCAACTAGAAAGCTGACCACAACAAAATGTATAAATTTGTGAAGTACATTATAAGAAAAGGCAGTGTGATCTTTGTAAAGAGTGTCATTGGGTCCCACAGCAGGATCATTTCTCTAACCCCCCCCCCCCCTGCATCTGATTTTTCTCACATGAGGGCTGCTTTTATCTGTTAAAGATCATTCTATTCACAATACTTCCAGCCTCAACCCAACCACTCCAAACAAAGGACCCCTACTCCTTGGTTTAAGTTTGATTATTTTACCTTCCAATTTTTGTCACACATACAAAACTAATATGATGGGACAGGTTTGACATATGTGGGTACAGCAATCTGTACTGAAAGACTGAAATGTAGAAAGAGCAGGAAGAAAGGAGTGAAATACGCACAGTGTATAGAAATCATGAGAATTTATAGTAAATACTGACCTGAGAGCTTTCCCTCCCACCCCCCGAACAATTCTTTCTGAAATTTCTGGAAGCCGTGCACAGGAAGGAATCTGTTCTTACCTATCAGACAGTCTTGAGCTGACCACCAAATGCACAGAAAAACAAATGAAGGGCTATTTGATTTAGCTGATAGAATAATGAGACAGAACTCAGAGTATGCACATACACACACACACACACACACACACGTGTACACCTTCAACTTCATATCATTAATAAAGTATTTATTTTCACATCATTGCTTCATTTTATCCTCTACAACATCTAGGTGCTATAGGGTAAGCTTTATCTTCATTATCAGATTAGAAATCCGAGAGTAACTTCATCTTTGTCACATAAGAAACAAACAGTAAATTGAGGATTTAAACTTGGATTTCCCTCTCAGTCCAGGATAATGTTCATTATTTTACTTTTGAGTGTCCAGTATTCAAATGCTTCTCCCAAAGCAAATTGATTTAGACCAGAAAGCCAATGAAAATGACTGTAGACACCCAAGACTTCAGCAGGGATCCAAGTGTATTCTGCACATCTTACTTCATGAAGTGATCTTTCATTGTGTGGTTCGTAAATATTTTAATATATGAATAAACAAATAAAAGTTATTTGCCTGGGTTTCAGGAGTACAAGGTCAGTTGTGTTGCACAGTAAAATGAGACCTTACCCTTGGCAGATTCAAAATCAACTGCAGCTCCTGAAGATGGTTATGGTTGGCTCGAGGTCTCATGGAAGATTCTTAGATCCTTGGTTAAAAGTGAAATCTAGAGGTCCTTATAACTCTCTAAGTTCTTACTAGAAACAAGGTCTAAAAACACAATCTGCTTAGAACACATAACAAAATGCTATATGACCAGTTTCACTTGTACAGACAGTATAATACTCACTATAATATCATAGCTTATGCATAGTTTTGCCTTTGAAAAAGTTCTTAAAAATCAAGTGAACAAAATGTGATGGATGTTAACTTTAATGAAGAAAACTGTACCTGAAATTTCCTTTAGCGCAAGTAAGGGTTTGCTATTTGTATTAATTTATGGATATGTATAAAATTTTATTTAACATATGCCAGTTTGAATATCTGCTATCTAGAATATATAAAAGTTTTATTTTAGGGGGAAATAAACACTAGTCTCCCTTTCTTTTTTTTATTCATGCACATGTGTGGTGTAATGTGTGTGATATGTGGTGTATGCACATGGTTGTGCAGATGTGCATGCCACATGTGTGTGCATGTGAAGGCCAGAAGAGAAGGTCAGAAATCTCCCCTTATTATTCATTTGTGTACTTTCTTGAGATGGGGTCCTTCCCTCAGACCAGAGCTTCTGTCTGTAAGTGAGACCCAATAATTATCCTGTCTCCTTTTCTCCCCTTAGCCCCCTAGGGTTACAGACATTCCTGTATATGCCCAGCTTTTTTAAAAAAAATGAGTAGTAGGGAGCTGAACTTGGTAGTCTCTGGCTTGAAGAGCCCTCATGTGCTTCTAACCACTGAGATGTCTCCTCAGGCCCCCACATCTCCCTTCTGCATCCACTTCCCCTCACCTGTTACTGCAGGTTCATCCTTCTACAGGGACGAAAGTGTTCTAATAAAATGAGAAGGGTTGGGCAGGTGGCTCAGTCAGTAAAGTGCCTGCCAAGCAAACATGAGAACCTGAGTTCATAGTCTATCCCCATCACTCACATAAAAACAGGTTCTGGAGGTATGTGCCTATAATCCCAGTGCTCAGGATGTGGAGACAGGAGAATTCCTGGAATTTGCTGGCTACCAAGTCCAGCTGAATGACTGAACTCTGCATTCAGTGAAAGACCCTTCTTAAAAGATAAGGTGGAGGGGGCATTTAAGACCATTTGCCACTTAAGCATGAAGACCCGGGAAGGCTCAAGACTGAGTTTAATTCCTTGAGTACACTTTTAAAAAGGCAAGTATTGTCACACATGTCTGTAACCAAAGTACATGTGGAGTGGACATTGAGAATCACTGGAGTCTACTGACTGAAAACAACAGTTCCAGGTTGAGGGAGAGACCTAATCTCAAGGAAATACATGGTTGACTGGTAGAGAAGGGCACATGTAGTTCTCCTCTGCCTTACTACAAGCACATGCCACACACACACACACACAAAATAAGATTTAGAGTGACTGAAGAAAATAACTGACACATACCTCTGGCCTCCACATGTATCGGTATATACATGTATGCTCATACATATATACATATACACATACATATGTACATATACACACATACACATGTATACACATACACACATACCCATATACAGATATACATATACACATATATGGTTTTGTATACACACTTGCATACTACACACACATGCCTATGTGAAACAACCCCTAATAGACAGAAGTGATGATGGTGGTGGTAGAGTGGTGGTATTTATTATTTATTCAGTGATCAGCTTTTTACAACATTCCTAGCAACATCTTGGAGTTGATGCTGCTATTCTCCAGTCTCTAAATGATAAAATCAGCACTTCCTAATTCCTAATTAGAATAACAGTGGAGTATTCAGCACGGAGGGGGGGGGGAGGGCATCTCTATTCCACTTCCTGAGGCTCAGGGTCTATTGAGGAAGAAGTGGCAGAATGATTATAAGAATCAAAGGAAGGGTAGGACTGCCTACAATACAAACTTCCAGACACAAAATACTCTTAAAATTCATGACTTGCAGTGCCTGATAATAGCTACACAAAATGGGAGGAAAAGATGACACCAGAACAAAACAGAGACTAATTGAGAGGGGGAATAGATATGGAGGGGGAGGGAATCACAATGGTTTATGGTCTATGATTATGGAAGCTATCAATAAAAAGTTTTAAAAACCACAGCTGGTGAAAGAAAGGGTTAAATGGGATGGTGGAGGGGCAAAAAAGGCTGGGTGGTAGGCTGGGAATATGCTCACAATCCATTATTTACTAATATGAAAATGGCCCTGTGTACCCCAGTGCAATGATTAATAAAATTAATATAGAGCTGAAATTCAGTCTATTTCTTGGACTACTAAGTTTGTTTCTTTGTTCTTCAAATAAATACATCAATTATTGTCTCATCATTCCTTACCATCGGTTTGTTTCAAAAGAAGAAGAGCAGAAAAAGCAGCGCTACAGAGCAGTTAAGAAAGAACCAGTGTGTGTTTCTTCGAATGACAAGAGGACAGTGCAGAGGATATTTTGAAGCTGCTGAGAAAGGCTTCCAAGAATCTCCTGAGCCACAAATCACATCACGCAGAGAAATAGCCTGTGCTTTCAGTGACTGCAATGGGAATCAGGAGATCTAAAAGAACAGTGAAGTCACAGTGTGAGTTTTGCTATTACCTAGCTCTAGGCTTTGAATTCCTCACCTATAAAGCGAGGAAGGAGGCATGACCATCCTCTGGGCTGATTGAGCCTCACCATCCCTTTCTGGAATGATAACTGTATGCTGAATGCTTATAGCAAATGAACTTTGTGGATATGGGAAGCTCAGAAGCCAAGTTTCCTGTTTCTTCACAATTCCAGTTTTGTGAGCCTCATGTAAGTTTTCCCTGAGGTGAAAGACATCCTGTAAGACACAGTGTAGGCAATTTTTCAGTGAATGTCATTACAACATTACAACTCTGACACTAATCCATCTGCCAACCTACTTTCCTAGGACTTGGTAGTAAAGACTTAATGCGATGTCTAGGTCTTTTCACTTTCAAAGTTCTTACTAAAATATCTAATTAATCTTCAAAATGTCACTAAGGTGGTCACAATCCAAGTGCTGTCACTCCTCTTGCATTCCCTTCATCTTTCCTTGTCAATCATATTCTTAGAAGGATGACATTAGAGGAGACCTGGAAGGTTATTGAGCTGAAAATCACCTCTTGTGTTTGAATCTCACAGACATTCTTGCCCGTGTAGGGAATGATTTTTCAGGTGTCTTCACAGCCCAAGGGCTAAGAATTATTTAGTGTGTGTGGAAATTGTTATTGCACCCAATCAGAACCAAAGCAGGGAGGTGAATACCAATGAATCGCTACACGGCTGCTCTTGATTGAACAATTCAGCAAGCTGGGTCCATCAGAGTAACTGATGAGTAACTAGAAGGAAGTTTCTAGAATATTCATCTGAACTGTCTTTGTGAATGTGGTGGATGGAGAACGCTGGAAGAAGTGGCAAATCCACATTTTTGTGTGTGAGCCAATCACCAGACAAGGAAATACGAAGCAGATGGGCAGCAAGGAATAGATACATAACATAAAGACAACAATATTCCCTGGATTTCAAACTACTTTTCATTATTGGGTCTAATCCCTGACTGAAATCTATGCATTTGGGTCAAATTATTATCGTCAATAACCCTCTCCTGTTCTGGAACAGGTCTAGCAATAAAGGATTCAGAATTATTCTTACTCTCCCATGTAACTCCTATGTCTTCCTTTCTTTCTGAAAGTCTTTGCATCCAAAGTAAGACTCAAGATTAGTTTTATATTTAATTACTCTTATTAGGATGTATGAAAAAAGAGGTATGGAAATAACAGCATTTTTCTATAGTATTGCTAGCCTCTTTTGAATTCATTTCTTGATGATAGCATGCTTCTTTTTTCATTCTTTCAGGATGACTATGGCAGAATTATATCAACATCTTGTACTCATGTAAACAAAAAGCTAACTATATAACCTCACAGCTTCACTGGTTTTCATATATTCATATACATAGAGTGAATGAAAATTTTACTACAACAATAGAAGTTAGAATTTTTTTTAAGTTTCCAGCATTATATCCTTTTGTCTGACCTGAGATAAATCACCAATTCCATCCAACCCCTTCTCCATGTGTAGCCTAGGCGAACAAGTCTGCATGGTTCTTCTCCAGGATAACAATGTGGATGCAGAATGGTATAAAAAGAAGGCATATTGAGAAAATGTCAAAAAATATGGCAAACAAGTTCAACCTGTTGTGGTTGTACCCTGCCCTAGAGGATGGGGACATCCCACCACCTGCCCATACTAAGTATGTCTAAAACATGTCATCTGTGCTGGGCAGTTGAGATGTGAACTCATTCAATGCAAATAATGAATTGCTCCTAAAAATGATAATTGAAAGGATAATAGACCCAAGATGGCTTAATAGAAACATGCTGGCCATGACTTTGACACAGAGGAGAACCAGGGAAACAAGGAAAGAACTGCATTTCAAGGAAGGTGACTGAGGGGGAACTCTGGAAATCATTGGCTGGAAGCCATAACTGTAGAGAATTTATCAGTTTAACTCTTCTCCAAATCTGCAACTCACACTGAGTTTCCCCAGAGTCCCTTGAGAGATGCCATCCTTCCTTAGGGACCAAGAGCTGGATTCTTGAGGGCCCCAGATGTTCTGGAGTAGTGCTGGCCTGAAAGGGTAGAAGGCTGTTCTCTCAGCACCTTGTTAATTTAGAGCTAGTGGACACGGCCACCGTAGAAGCACCACACATGCTTCTCCAACAGAGACCAAGGAAGATCTCCCCCTCAGTCCATGGCAATGCTTTACAGCTGCTGCTATCCAAAACTCTAGCATTACTCAACCAGGTCCTTCAGGACCTGCAGAAGGTCTCATACACAAACCTTCAGCTACCAACATTACCAACACTGGCTCTACCAATACTTGTTCTGTGTGAGCTGATGACATTCCAACTATCCTAAACTTCAGGATATTATATGCCAAAGCTACACAATAAGCTACAATACCATAAATATTCATCTCAGAGGACTTAGGAAAAGTCTTTTCCATGACTCAAGCTACCAAGAATGTGGTTGTCAGTGTCACAAACACCAACATCACCTACACACACCTCTGAGGATGGAAGACGGTCATTTCCACATCTCACAGCTCTGCATTTCTGCTACTAGTGACAGACGAAAGCTGCAGGATCATCTTATCCCTCAGGACCCAGAGAAGGTCTGATTGGGTCCTCCAGTCAGAAGAAAGATGATAAAGATGATAATAACCCGAGTGTTTCCTGAAGTTGCCCTTTGGGACATAAGCAAGATCTTCTTTTCATCACACCACCTTAACTCCATGGTCACCAGTGCTACACTATAGCACCCATTGTGTTTATTGTGAAGGACCTGGGAAAGTCCCACCCGTCTGTAGCTCCAGAACTATGGCTGCACTTATGAATAATCCAAATATTTCCCAAATTCATGCTGAGACCCCTGGGGGAAGTTCTTCATTGGCTGTGTTTCGGGGACCATAGTTGTTGGCCATATACATCCTTTGGGAGGCCCAAAGTACACACAAGAAGTATGCAATTCATTCTTTCAGTGCATTGAGGAACTATATTCCAGCAGTGTTGGGTGAGTCCCAGGGTGTGTGTTATCTGTGGACAGAGCCACAGTGACATGATCATTGGGCTAGAGAGGGAATGTGGTCTTGAAAGGAAGTACATCCACTGGACAGACAGATGGGGTGGAACACCTGAGAGTTTTTCCAAGTCCTCTTGAATGTCTGAATATCATATGATAGGCACAGAGAATATAAAATACCTTATACTTCAGAACCAAGAAAATAAGCTCCATTATCTTGTACTATCTCTCTAGCACCCTATGTTGCTAGTGTTTCATATAACACCCCCTGTATAGGAGAAATACTTAAAAGGATCAACCTACCTTGTCATAGAGCAAGTGATACGGAATAGATTTGGAAATGAGAAGCAGTAAGTTATTATATCACAGTCCACCCTGTCACTGCTCAGATAACTTTCCACACACTATTGAACTTCCATACAATTAACTCTGTATTTACATTCCAATATGAAACCATTCTTTTTATAGATGAACGCTCATCCTTCACTAAATATAACATGCACAAGTCCAATAGTCTCTGTTAGCCATCACTGACTATAGTTATGACTCATGAATTCCATCACAGTTCTACTGAATGCTCTGTTACCCAAAGAGCAAATTTCAAAGTTAATCCACAATAGCTAGTGTATAAAATTTCAAACATGCACAGGAAGAAACCAGACAGCACATGAATAAATAAATGTAATCAGCTAAGAGAAAAATGGAGAGCAGCTACTGTTCTTATTCCTGTAAATGTTTCAAAGGCTCCAGTTAATGTTTAATTACTCCTTCTTTCAGCACAAATTCTGGGTCCCCTACCTCATTTGAAGTCACAATCTTGGCTAGGCGGAGTTATTTACTTGGTAGGGTGACCCAAAAGTTAATCTACAAAGATCTAAGTTATCTATTAACCTGCCTTTTGTTGCTGTAGTTTTCATTAACTTTTTATATTGGACATAGAGGTATTAAGAGGTAATCTAGAGTCTTCTCAATTTTTAACAAAATTCTGCTTGACCTCTTTAGGTAACAATAATTCCACCTTATATTCAGAATCAATAACTTCAACATGTAGAGGAACTCCTCTTTTTGCTTATTTGTTACATATGGGAGCAAAATGGCCAGTTAGAAGTCCATTCTTCCAATTCAGTAGAAGTGCCCTTGTGTTCTTTATGGATCCATTCTGTCTCTAGGCACTAAAATAAACTCACAGGGAGTACAATCCCATGAGGAAGTTATTAACAATGGTAATGAAAAGAGGCATCCATACATTGGGTTTCTGGGACCATATATTCTAATTATGGGCAAGACAGTATGATAGTATTATATACCGACCTGTGATTTGAAACACATAGTGTATCCTGTAAACAAAATACCATCACTTTAGGGTATTATTTCCAACGTGAGCAGTAATTGAAGTGTTTACAGGTAACTCCACATTTCAGTGAACCCACTTGCTTTACCAAATGTATCACATAGGAGCTATTTAATGACACAGGTACATGGCAATAATCCATTGATGCCCTTACTTTGATGTGAAATGAGTTCATTCATCACATGCAGTGCTGTGTGGGATTGATTCCATGACAGCTGGTTAAAGCATCCACTGAGTCTGTGGGGGATGATTCTGACACAAGTATGACAAGTGGAGAAAGAGGATAGCTTGTTGCTATAGGCATCCACCCTTGTGAATAACGAGGTCAGACAATACTCATATGAGGATAAGCTTAGGTCCCACAGGCACCCAGTGTTCTCTGCTTAAGCATTCAGTTTCTACCAACAGCAATTCAAGACCCGTATTTTTAAAAATGTCATCTATAAAAGACAGTCTGGTTTCCTTCCAAATCTTAGAAATAGCTGCTGCTATTCTACTCTCATTGCTTATAGGCAGCTCCATACTGTATTCCTAGTTGTTACAGGTGCTTTGAATGTCATTGGATATGTTAGTTCATAATAGTAGCTTGGCTTACAGTACAACTAACTTTTTCTAAACCTTCTTTTGCTGCAGTCTCCACTTGAAGTGACTATGGGTGGGGCGAGACCACACTCTCAGTGTGGTATAAGCTGCCTGCCAAGTCTATGGTGCTTACCAAGAAATGGCCCTGTTTGTTTCCTGGTAGGTGAAAGCAGATGAAGTGGCTCTTCTTTCATCTTGGAATAGCTATTTTGATATGCTGCATATGGGTTAAATAGTACAGACTCCACTGAGGTAGCAAGTGCCTGCATTTTGTGGGTTTCATCTGCTGTTCTCTACTTTGCACATGTTTTACCGAAGCAACTAGAGAACTAAGGAATTCCTGATCATCAGACCTGATGAACATGTCATAGATACCAGGGTCCATTGTGAAGTTTTATGGACAAAGAAAACTGGGATTCTCTTAGATAAAAGCCAACAGGGCTCTTATGTAGGATTGTAAGCATATAATGTTTATTCTTATGGGCAAAAGCAAAGTTCATTCTTTGTTCCTTAGAAATTGGAGAAAAGGTAAAGGTCAATAGCTGCATAGCAAGTTCCACAGTTCACGTTGATTTGCTGCAGTGAAGATCAAACCAATGCAGTACAGCAGTGCTTGGAGTCCATGTCTGTAAAGCTACAATTGTCTCTGGTCATTCTCCAAGATCTGTTTGCTAAGGTAAATGAGAATGTGATAGATAGCACCCCCCTGAAGCTTTGAAACCTTTAATTGTAGCATTTACCTACCTTCTCCTATATCGCTAATACCTTAATACCCATAAGATAGTGCTTTTAGTTCACTATCTTGATAATGAAGGAATATTCCAGAGCTGTTACTAGATACTCACACTTTATCAGAGTGCCAACTTGGAGACAAACTGGGCCCATGTGAGTCATATTTCAAGCAAGATATTACTATTTATTTATGGAAGAGAGAAAGGGAGAGAATAGGAAAACCACATCTATTGCTGCTGCAAAGGAACTCCAGATGCATGTGCCACTTTGTGCATCTGGCTTCACAGGGTGTGATAGATAAATTTATTGTTAATTTGGCCTATCTAATAATCCACAGTAATCTTGGGTGGGTCTCTGAGTTTGCCTGCAGAAAGGATTGGCAAAATCCTTTTGGGATTTTGGAGAAGGGAGGAGGTCCCTTCCCCAGAGTGAGCCCTTCCCCCCAGTGGGTGGGCTTTCCAGAAGAGGACTGGATATAAGGAAAATTAGGGGAAGGAAACCTCTCTTCCTTCCTCCCTCAGCTGCTGGTGCTTGTTCACAACTTGCACTAACATCCTGCTCTCCTACACTTCTTGGAAATTGAAACCCAGTTTCCTTAGCCTCACATCATGGAATGAAGAGCAGCCGCTCCCCAGGGAAACTTCAGGCCTTCAGGGCTGGATTGGGACTGCTGAGGCCTCCAGCCATGTGGACTGAAGAGCTCCTGGTTCCTTCACCCTTGGGCCTGCAGGCTGCTATTGTTGGACTGTTGTAAACTATCCCAATAAATTTCCTCTTACTGAAATCCGTTTTATCAACTGTGTTTCCTCTAGAGAACCCTGACTAATACACAGGGTTATTGCAAAATTGAGCCTCGGCAAATAGGCTTTGAAAACAAGCACCTTTAACTGCTAAGACAGCTCCCTAACCCTATCATTTTTAAGGTATGTATGTGTGTGTGAAAGAGAGAGAGAGAGGGAGAGAGAGAGAGACAGAGAGACAGAGAGACAGAGAGAAAGGAGAGGTGATATATGTGTGTGGTATGGTGTGGGTGCAGCACCCATACACTTGCCTGTAGCAAGGAGCCCTTTCCAACAGTGGGTGGAGCAGAGCAGGTCACTGCACTGCTCCTCCATCATGTCTCATTTTGAGATGGAGTCTCTTTATTGATTGCAGAGCTTGTGGGACTATGCCAATTCTTGGGTCTCTGCTTCCCTGTGGGACTGGGGTTTTAGGTGTGCATGGCCACTCCCAACTGTTCACATGGGATTTTCAGATATGAACTCTGGTGGTCTTGGGCCTTCATACTTGTGAAGGAAGAGTATTTAACTACTGAAACATCATCTCTCCAGCCCAAGACTCTTATTTGATTATAGCACCAACTTTCATTGTCCAGCCACAGTGGCATCATAGGTCCCCAAGAACTAATATTAATTATCTTATGATTGCCCACAGTTCTGAGAATTTTCTGTGTTCAAAAAAGATTCTGGCAGATGACCATTGGATAACATTTATTTTAAGTCTTTGTAACATTGTCATAAGTTTCTCTCTCAAGGTTGCTTGGCTTCTCTTTTAATAAAAGGTTTGGGGCCACTGAATAGATTAAGGTTTGGACAAAGTAAGACACATCTCTGTGATGAATCAAGTGAGGTTTTGGATTCAAACCTAAAAAAAAAAAACCTCAGTAAGGAGTCAACTTAGAGTAGAGTGTGGTTGGCTAAGGGCAAAGAAGTGAAAAAGAGACTAGAGATGGTTAGGGTCATAACAAGGGTTTCAAATTGGCCAAGACACTAAGCACTCTAGGAAAGTAGCAAAGAAACCCTGTAGGCATTTCCTCATCTGTGTCACCCACAGCTATGTGGTAGAAAGAACAAAGAAACCAAACCACAACCCTTCATACTATTTGGAGCACCTCTTCCTCTGGGATATCATCCCACCACCGCTTTATACCACCAGCAATTTTCCCTTACTACTCTTTGCAAAAAGGAGATACTCATGAAAGAATTATTATCATTGCCACAGAACCTGGGAATGATGGTGGATTTGAAATTGATGGGCAAGTAATCAGTAAGTAGCAGAGATCACACCTTTAATTTCTACATTGAACTTGATCTTTCGGATCTCAGTTGCTCCTTTTCCTTCCTTCCCCTCCAACTCTCCTCCAGTGTGACTTTGGTCTGGACACATACAAAAACTATGTACAATGACTGATATAGATTTATGAGTTTGAGACTATAAACACCTTGAAGTGAAGGTTAATGAAGAAGTGGATGGAAAATACTGGATTTTAAAATATATATGTAATTCAATTAAATGATGTTGAGAATAGATCTGGTGTTAGCAATTTGATTATGATCTTAATTCTCTCTTTTTTCTATTCCCATTCTTTAGTGCAGATAATACAATTCTAAAAAATAATGAAGACATCTTTCCCATTGCTTCTGATTTGCAACAGCAATGATTGGAATTTAGCCCAGAAATATTGTTACAATTACCTGGCTCCCTAGTGGCCTGGGGAAGTGTTATCAATTTAACAAGAGGGATTCTCTTAATACTGTCTGCCTGTTTATGTAGCTCCCAGAGGACTGATGGGAGTATTTGCTCACACACAATCTGTACTTCAGTTCACCCTGACACACATTACTCATTAAGCCTTAAAGGTATGGATTGTGAGAGGGCATCACTGAGGCTGGTAAGTCTTTTCTGCTAAATTGTGTTGTAATTTCAATTGCAAATAAACATTTTCCAATTTCAGAGTCAATAAGCAATATAGTTTTCTTAGCAATGGAAAGCACGCTCTTGGATTCCTAAGCTGAGCCAGTGCCAGATCCATGGGAGTGAATTACATGTGATTTCAGAACTGTTTATTTAGTCAGTGGGTGTTTTCTGGCTGAGCTGCTGAAATGGCTTTAACAGAACATGACTAGACTGAGTTTCATGGGTTCGATACGAGTGAGAGTCAAATCCACCCTATTTGTTACCCTTTCCAGATGCCTTGCACCATATCAGTCAGGGTTCAAAATTGAAATCTATAAGAAATATATGATGATCTTGAGCCAAAAAGAAATCTATTGGAAGGTAAGTAGAATTCACAGAAGGGAGAGGTTTCTGAAAGCATGCGGTGAGAACAGGGGTAGTGTGAAGCCTTCTCTGGAAGTTGGCAATGAACACTACAGCAAGACTGATCAGGGACAAGCTGATCCTCTGCTAATGCACAGATGACTCTGCCAGGACCCTGTGCTGTTTCCAGTTCTGGGAGAGTATGACTGGCTGAGCCTCAGGAATCTTCATGTGGCAAGAAGGTTCCTTGTTCATTCCACGTCCACACTTAGGTGAGACCATGAGAAAATACCAGGTGCTGATATGAATGCAGGTTTAGATAGATACTTGATTTCCAAAAATGCTCAAATTCCTCTGCACCCACTTTTGGGTGATTGGTAAGTAGAGGTCTCAGGAATTGTTTATTTAAATCAAGGCATTGTTGTATTAGTCAGGGTTCTCTAGAGGAACAGAACCAACAGAATGAATTGCAGTAAACAAAAAGGGGCTTTATTAGATTAGCTCATGGCAGTCCCACAATAGCAGTCTGCAAGCCTGAGAGTCAAGCAACTTATCACCTCTTAGTCCATCTAGCTGGATGCCTCAGCAGTCCCAATCCAGCACTGAAGGCCTATAGGCTTCATGGGGAGCCACTGGTCTTCAGTCCAGGTTGGAAGGTTGAGGAAGGTTCGTTCCAATGCCTATGAAGAGATGCATGACAAGCACCAGCATCCAGGCAGGCAGGGAGGCAGGGGGTATGACCTTAGGGTGAGGTCTTAAAACCTTATCCCAGACTTAATGGCTTCCCGAGTCTCTGAAATTTCCTTCCTGCACTGCCCTCCCAGGAAGGGATGTTTATTTTTTGCTTCTCTGAGTTGCATTACATTACATACTGAGAGGCAACATTCCTGTAAACATCCTCAGAGACTCACCCAAGATAATTAAAAAGATCAAATTAACAACAAAATATATCACAATTGTATATGTGCAAAGGATTGGGTATGATAAAGCAACTTTTAATCAGTCTATTCAAAATAACTATATCCACCATGTATAAAATGCAAAATCCTGTTTCATATAAATCCAATCCCATGCTAAGCATGGATATCCATGCCTTCCCTTATTGTCTCATCCCTCTCATTCCTGCTTTAATATGATTTTAAATGTTAATTGAAACATCCATACATATATGCAATATACCGTGATCACGGTTCCCACCCACCTCCTGTATGCCCCTTCACTGAGCATTCTTTCCAGCTAGTCCCTCTTCTATTTTT
Organism: Zapus hudsonius; assembly: GCA_004024765.1. NCBI lineage: Eukaryota > Metazoa > Chordata > Mammalia > Rodentia > Dipodidae > Zapus > Zapus hudsonius. The sequence continues at coordinate 34,805 of PVHP010001339.1, forward strand.
TGACAACTTTAATGCTTGTAAAAAATGTGTTTAGATCATAATCACCTATCTTTTCCCTACGTCTCCTACTGCTTTTTCTGCCCCTTACATCCCTCCAACGTGTCCTTTTATTAATCTTTAATTGATTATGAATTTTATTGTGTGACCTATTGGGTGCTGGGTCATATCTCTATCAGGTTATACTCTATTTTTAAGTTTATATGATAGAACTAATTAATCCTCAGAGCTACTTATTTGTTTATTTGGGGTCTCACAGATGCTAGGCAAACATTCAGCCACCAAGCTAGATCCAAAGGCCTAAATCTTTATTCATTAATTCTCCTGTGGATATAATTAATATTCATCCTCCACAGAACTCTTTCCTCAGCCTTCCCTCCTATGGTCCAGCCTTGGTCACTTGCAAGTCAATTAAAACTCTATTATAGGAAGAGCAATAGGGAAGAAAAATAAAGGCCCCCTCAACCTATCTCTAGGATCATGCTAAAAGCTCTGGCAGGAGATTTTAACAAGGATGTTGCATGTAATATATTTCATGTATTCTTTTTGGATTTCAGTTACCTATGTTGTTTCTGGCCCCAATTTCTGTAGCCTCGGAAAAACCGTTGTTGACACAAAGTGGTGGCGACAAGCACTTAGGAAGGCAGCCATGGGATAATGGAGAGTGAAAAGCCTGAATTCCTCTACTAGCTCTGTCTCCTTCTAGCAATACAAGCTGTTTTATTGCTCATTCAAAGATGGAGACGTAATATAAACATACAAGCATTTACATGTACATGGACACTGTCATATGTACAGAAGCAGCGGAGGATAGCAGTTAAGTGTGTGGACTCGAGACAGGTGGAGCTGGCATGAAAATCTGGCTCCATCCCTTACCTGTTTATCTTTAGGTTGAAGTTACTTGCCTTCAGTGGGCATTTATTTCCATGGTTGTAAAATGGGAATAATTTTAGTGCCTTTTAAATTTGTTATATGAATTAAATGACATGCGTGAAAAATTCTTGATTAGTGGTTGGCACAGAACAAGCACCTTATGATAATAGTAGAGACACATGTTACATCCTTGGATTATTAGCTTTGTAACAATATTCCCCATAATCTTTTTGAACTATCTTTGTAAACCTCCAAGCCTTGTTTATGTAATAAAGAAAAAAGGAGTAACTAATATTTATTGAGTCCTTGCTTTTGCCTATGAAAGGCCTTCATACAATATAAAGTACTATCTGGTATGAGGAGCTGTGTATGGTGACACACACCTGTAATGCAATAACTTGGGAACTTCTGAAGTTTGATGCTAGCATGAGATACATAGAGAATTCCAGTCTAGCCTGGTCTGTGCAGTAAGACTTTAAAAAAAGAGAGAGAAAGAAATGAAAGAAAACCCACCAAATAAAGAGATGTCACAGTGCACAGCAGCTGGTTAGAGAATTCTCAAAAGAATGGGTTTCACATTCATTTCACAACCGCCTCTGATTAAAATGCCACATGGGAAGTACAGACCTTTCATGCTGAAATGATCCATATCCAAACAAAAGGTTAAATAGCAAGTCACCACTCTGACTTCGCAATCAAAGGTAAGTTCATCCTGTCAGCCTGTATTTATGAGGCAGAGAGGGGGAAATGGCAATACTTGGAAATGAACTTCACCTTGTTCAAGAGGCACTTTTCTATGGAACATTGAAAACCAATACTCTGTATCCTGTGGTCCAGTTGAACTCTCGCTCTGGGTGAGAGAGGGCACAGACCCAAATTTGATGTGTGTACATCCACGTTCACCCACATAGAGTGAGAGCAAGTGACTGCACAACTGAGCCTGATGCTTGTGGAGGCTGGAATATCTCAAATTTATAGGGTGCAGGAGCAGGCAGAAAACTCAGACAGGATTTGCATGTCACTGTGTTGGGGAAGAATTCTTTGTTTAGGAAACCTTAGCTTTTGCTTTGAAAGTCTTGTAGCCAGTGAATGAGTCCTAGTCTTATTGTGTAGAGGAGCCAGGGTTAATTAGCATGAGCTGAAATAAAGGGTCTATCTCAGCCATAGATACCTTCACTGCAACCTCTGATGCCACAGCTTAGTCAAAACCGCATAAAATTCACCATTGCAACAGCGACGCTCAGTGCCTAACATGGCTTGCCTTGGTTAAGGGATCTGAGTAGGTTATATGACATTAGCCTATAAGAAAAGGTAGAAAGTGGAAGTTTATTTTATAATAAAACAAAGAAAGTAAATAAAATCCCAGGAACCACAAGCCCACCAAGGCACATGCACCAGGAAATGGTCATTTCTTAGCTCCAGTAAACCAGGGAAATGGTCACTGGAAGGCACCTGTGGCCACCAAGAAGGTCACCTTCACCAGTGAGGAACCAGAAACTCGATCAAATGGTGGAAACAAAGTTCTAGAATAGCAGTTCTCATACTTAAGTATGCTCAGGAATCACTTCATAGTTGACTAAATGTCCATTTCAGGCTGTTCTCTGGGGTCTTACCAGCCTGGAGCACTAGTGGAGGTTTAACTTTGAGTGGGTTTTAACAAGCACTTGATGATCCCCATGCAGGTGTTCTGGAGATGGTACTTGGAGAAGAACTGCTCTAGAAAGATGACTGAAGAGTGTGAGGTGAATGGAGGGGAGTGAGAAGACAGGCTGGGCTCACAGTCACTGTGTGTCACCCGTGAGCCTGACTCTACCCCAGGCCTCAGTCCTCCCACTGCAAGGAGTGGCAGAAAGCAGCACAGGGGCACTTATCTCTCTTTCTGACTTGGATGTCACTGAGTTGTGTGATTATTAAGGGTAGCATTTTATTTGTTTTAATATTTTACCATTAGACTTTGTTTTCATCTTTTTACTCAGAACCTATCCTTTCAGACACAAGCCCCAGAAAGATAAGGATGGGAGGGAAATCTGAGTGACAGAAACTACTCTGAAAGTTGAATCACTTCTCTCTCTCTCTCTCTCTCTCTCTCTCTCCCTCTCTCGTCTTTCTCACTCCCTTAGAGACTCATATAACTCAAGCTGGTCACAATGTAGCTCATATGACCTTGAACTTCGGATCCTCCTGCCTTGACCTCCTGAGTATTGGATTACAGGTATGTGTCACCAGAGCTGCAGATTGAACTCAGGGGTTTAGTGCATGTTAGGTAAGACATCTGGAATGAATTTGCTCTGGGATTCCTTGGTTCCTGATATCATAAGTTCCTCATGGCTATTTTCTGCCACTTCATCTAAAATCATCAAGTCTTTTTGACTCTCAGAGGAAATATGGCTAAACTCTCATAGGCACCATGAGCCCATGGATCTATTGTCATTCTGCACAGTGTGTGATGGCTCAAACTGTCCTGCGATTCGCTATTAGTTTCTAGAACTACCCTGGTCTAACTAAGCACACAGATAAAGCTCCAGTGTTGTTCTTGATGCTAGTGTGCTCAGGTTAGGTCCTCAGTACAGATTTTCTGATTATGTCTTGGAGTTCTTTTCTTTCCCATTGTGGTTGCCAAAACTACCACTTGGTCTTTCGTTTGCTACTGGGCACTTGAGCTCTTCCCCTGGGATAGTACTTCTCACCTGGAGTACAACCGGTACTGGGGCAATGATTCCCAGGTGCCTCTCCACTTCCCTCCCAGACAGGTTAGATTCTGTTCCTAGCAAAGGCTATCCATGCTGCAATCTGACTCATGTTGTACAGTGAGCTGCTTAGAGACATTCAAACTCTTGCAGGGTGATATTATCCCAGGTCAAAGATATATATAATATATATTATAATATTTTAATTTTCATTTCAGATCTCCATCTCAAGATTATCAGTCACTGGCCCAAGTTCTGTCTTTCCTCAGCTCCATCTCTTACAAGGCTGTGGAGAAAAAGTTAACAGATCCTTCTTCTAAGTCCAAGGTGAATGTGACATCATTTGAACAATCTAAATGCAATGGCATCTCAAACAGAATCAAGGTTAAGTGTAGATTTAAAATAGATTCAACATGAAAACACCCAAATTTCAGGAGGCTCCTTGAAGAGAATCTAAACTTGCATATGATCTGTTGACACAAAGTCAGAGCTATGATCATTCTTCCATTTTCCTCTATGACCGAGCACTCCTAGGCAAACATCTGCTCTGGTGTTTGGAAGACGCAGGCTTCTCCACTCAGGCTGTCTTATACAGATAATGTATAGATTTTTGTTCTTGTTAGTAAAATGGTGGCTTGTTTATTCTATTTGGAGTTCGTACATTACATTCCAGCTCTTTGGATTAGGACCCCAGGAAGAGTTGGTAGAAAGATCTGTGATCATGCATATGAATGTAATGTGTGACTTTGGAGAGCTCCTCAACCATGCTACCAACGATTTCAGACTCCATGTAATTGGTTCAAGAATGGCCAGTTTGTCCTTGACAATACAACCTAGTCATGGTTTAGCTACAGGTCTTTTCAATGTTGCCTTATTTCAGCTCTGAGGAAGACAGCGAGCGAGCGAGCGAGCGAGCGAGAGAGAGAGAGAGAGAGAGAGAGAGAGAGAGAGAGAGAGAGAGAGAGAATACATGGTAACATACAGAATGAAAGTACAGAGCAAAGATATGTCACTAAGAAATGCTACAAACATCCTGCAGGAAGCCACCATACCAACACACTTTCATTATCACTTTACAATGTGCCCAGAGGGAACCCATTTGTAATGTCACCTTAGGGGCAGGGAATAAGTGACCACTTTATCAGCGCTTGTGACGCTCTGCTGCTGACTCTCTCTGGACCATCAATCTCAGCTCTTGGGCACCTGGCTTCCACCTACACTGATGTGCAAAATCAATCTTGATTCCCAGAAGGCAGAGCAACTGTTACAAAGGTCACATATAACAATCCCGGGTGCTTTTCTTCAGAAGTGCAGAGACATCTAGTAGCCTTCGACAAATTTATCTCTGGGCTCTGTTGTCACTTCTCCTGGCCAATTTAGAAGGAAGAATAAAGTCTACTGGTGGTGGGAAAGGCAAACAAAAGGGCTACATTTCCCAAAAATTCTAACGGAGGTTAAACTGAACTTAGAAATGTGGAAAATGATGCCATTTCAAGTTTCTTACATGTCTGTCATGGATTCAGCCTAAAGCCAAATTCAATACATTTCAGCGTTCTGGCACACACTGATTTCTGACACTGCACCGTAGCATTCCATCATAACACTTCAAATCAACTGAGCTCCATCCTTATTCTTCCTTTGTGAATTCCAATTGACTGTCAATTTCTGTCATTTTCACCTGTAGAGTATATCTCTCATTTATGCCTATTTCTTTCCTTTCTCCATAGTAAAAGAACAACCCAAAATCGCCTAGGTGATTGAAATGCCATGCTTAGAATCTCTATGTCAGGATGCTACCTCTGCAGCTCACAGTTCAGCTCAACAGCTCAGGTCAGGTTGTGGCAGGCATTTCTTTTCACACTCAAGGAGGTAGGTATGATATATCTATTTACCTGACAGAGTTATCAAGGTCCACCAAGGTCAATGGTTTTACACACCTCTTTCATGGCAGGTCAGAATTTGAACAGGGGTCTGCAGGTGTGGAATTTTGCTATTTTTATTCTTTTACAATCACACTCCTTCTAACTGATTACCCTATTGATTTTCTTTAACAAAGCAATTATTTTTTGCACCCCTCTCAATGATCTTCAGTAGTCCATCTCTGTCTAAAATTCTGCAGAATTAATATAAATTGGTGCTAATTCTTCATTCTGGTCTGGCTTTGCTCCTCTGACAAAATAACTCATATCAGGTTTCTTAAACAACAAAAATTCTTTCTTTTACAGTCATGGAGACTGAGAAGTTCCAATTTAAGAGGGCAGTGTGGTCTGATCAGGGCACACCCCACAGATTGCAAACTACTGCTTCATCAGCATGTACTCACCTGAGCAAGGAGAAGGAACTCTCTGATTCCTCTTAAAGACATTAAACTATCAGACCAGACATTCACCTTTATGACCTCATGTAGCTTAATTAATGCATTAGAGATCTCATCTGCAAACTTATGTCCACACTGGAGGTTTGAAAGTCAACATATGAATTGCTGACACATAGATTTCCATCTATAACATGAAGTAGTCAACAAGTTGTTTTCCTTTTCATAAACTTAAAGGTTTTTGCATTTGTTTGTGTGTATGGTGCATGCACATGGTTTTTATGTGTGGGCACATGTGTGTAGGTGCACACACATATGTTTATACCTTTGTGTGGAGGCCAGAGTTCTACATTGGGCATCCTTCTTTTTTTTCAGATTTCTCCTTTTTATTCAGTCTGGGACCCCATCCCATGGGATTGTGCTAGCACAGTTAGGGTGGGTCCTCCCTCTTTTTTTTATAAAATATATTTTTATTGTCCATATTTACATACACTGAATGAGCAAATAATGTGTTGGTGTCCCGAATTCCCAGATTTCTCTCTTCGCTGTCCCCAATCAGCTGGATATCCTCCTTGGGCAGTCTGGATCAGTCCATGGGGCAGGGGTTATGGATAGCCTAGGAGTCAACTGGGTTCCACCCCCCTTTGTATGTTGTCACTGAGGGGTCCATGTCTCTGGGTATTCTCCTCCACCATGGCTCTTACAATCTTTCTGCCCCCTCTTCCACTAAGTTCCATGAGTCATGGTGGGTGAGTATTAAGGCTGCTTTATTGTTGAGGTCTTAGGGGCCTCTGTACTTCTGCTTTAGGTTGTGTTGAAGATCATTGGTGTCTGTCTGTCTGGCTCATACTGTGTTGACTGATTGGCTGTGGTTATGGGTCTCTTGCTTATCCCTCCAGTCTCTGCGGGGTTCCATGTGGATCCTGGGGTGGTTCATCTTTTTTGGGATGTCAGCTCTAGGTCTGTGGTTCATTGGTAGGGTTGTAAAGGCTCTTTCGCTGCCTTCTGAAAAATACAAGCAGAATCTCCATCGGAGAGTGAGACCAGCAGTCCTTCTTGATTGCTTTCTACCTTATTCTTTAAGGCCAGCTAGACTGGCTAGGCAGTAACCCCCAGGGGAGCCCTGTCTCTGCCTCCCAAGCACTGGGATGATAGGCATGCACAGCCAAGCTTGGCATTTTACACGGGTACTGGGAATCCAAATTCACATCCTTGTGCTTGTGGGGAAGGTCCTTTCCCACTGAGTCATCTCCCAAGCCCTGTGTTTCACTCGCTCTTTCTTATTAGGTGTTGTAGGCCTCTGAGTAGCTCATGCTATTTGTAACTAGTAGGGGTTTGCATCCTTTCTGATCACTAGTGACTTTACTCTGAACACTCTCTGCAAAGATGGCTGGGTACAAATTCCAGAAGCTTCCAGAGAGGGTTCCTCATTGCCTGAAAGGCCTCTGTCTGGATAGTTTCATGCTTCTTGAGGGCTAGGGATAAAGTGGACTAAGGATTTCCTAAACTATATTTGCTATATCTGGAAGATATGCTGCTTCTAATCTCATATACATGCCAATGAATTTCATAAGAATCATTTATATCTAGTCTCTTGCCCTTCTTTTTTTTACCATGTCCAATTCATCCTTAAATTAGTATTTTTCTTTAGCTTTTCTACCGGCTTTTCCCTCACCTTTTCTAAAACCTCTTAATTTATGTCTTTTTTTACTTCACCTAGTTATGGAATCCAGTACCCTAAACTCTAATTTATTGCTCTGTACCAGCCAGACAAGTCTCCCTCCATGACACAATATTCTATTTTAGTCCTCAATGCATGGGTTAGCTCCTTAGTTCAGATCAGCTGGTTCACAAACTTGGGATGTGTGCAGAAGCCTTATTTCATTCTACTAGATTATAAGTTCCATATGACCTCCTGTGCTTTTGTTATCATATGCTTCATGCTTCATAGAAACTTGTTGCTTGGTTGAATTTCATTCTCATCAATTTACGCCTCACCTCAAAGTCCTAGAATGCACACATTTTTCTATCACGTTTCTCCTTGCTGAAGCTCATTGCTAAAATCTGAAATCAATTCTCTAATTTTATGTCTCAGTCATGCTTTACCAAATTCCTTCAATATTTTCTTTTCCATCACAGCCTGACTGCTCCAAACAACCGAGTCTGTATGCTCTCACTAGTTCTTACCCTGTTTCCACATCGGAATCCAACTGGATGTTTGACTCTAATGTTTCCAGCAAAATGGTGCAAAGCAGCTGGGTGTAATATGCAATGCAGAGACAAAAATGATTAAATATGCAATGCAGAGACAAAAAGTGATTACTAACTCTAGTGAAGCATGACAGCAGAATATAAGTACATAAAAGCAAAAAGGGAAAAGGATAGAATATGCTGCATATGTTTGCTGATAATTCAATAATCAAGTGTCTAAATGGAGAGCTGGCTCACAAATCCATCCTTAAAACAAACACAACTGACACATTTTACACAGGGGCTCAGATTTAAAGACAGTACATAAGGTGGAAATGATGCAAAGCATTCGACTGATATACCACCACTCAGCCCTCTCTGATTTTTTTCAGAATCAAAAATCAGATCAGTCGGCTTGAAGTTTGGGGATCTTGTCATACAAAAAGGAAATGAAAATATCTAGCATGATTTTACCCAGAATAAAAAGATACTTACCCTATGAAAGTCACCCTATGAAAGGATATTGGCTTTGAGAGCAGACTTACATCCATTTTGGAATGCCAAATCATGGCTAATAATGGCAAGCTTGTTTCAACTGTGCTTTCCCAGAGACTTGGCTGGTACTTTTTCCAGTGCATAGAGGTGGTCATATTTCATGCAGATACTCAGTAAGTGCTTGTGATTATATGCATTAGTTTCAGCCTGGCATTTGAGAAACCAGAGCCTGCTATGGCCTCTCTCTTTCCCATCTTTTCAGCATAAGGCACCTGAGCACAGCTGAGACCTCACAGGCAGTATGAGCACAGCATGGCAGAACGCCATTTCCTGCAAAGCCTGGGGTGAAGGGAATACTTATACCCCACTCCTTTCCTTCATTCAAGGCCAGGAGAAAGGAACTCCCAGCTCCCCCAGGTTGACTCTCTAGGAAAAGATCGTGCTAATCGGAGGTCAGCTCACAAGAACGTTGTCAGTGATGAAGCTCTTTAATAATATCACTGTGTTGTAGGTCTTCAGGAAGTATATTGTCCTCAGGTGAGTGATAAAAGTCCATAGGACTGTTAAATTTCCCAACTCTGAGCAATATTCATGTAGTGATGCTCCCCTTAAATTTTCATTAGGGTAAATATAAATGTATGTTCATCTTATTTGTAGAGGCTATCTCAAATTTATGAGTGAGAAGTCCCACAAATTCACTCACTTTGTTTTTGGAATTTGAAGATATTTCCCCATAAGGACAATATAACCACAGTAGCTCAAGACTCACGCTGGTCCGTGGTGGCCTTTAGAATCACCATTATGGGCGAATTAGGCTGATAAAAAGTCCCAGCCTTGAACAGAGCTAAATCTAGCCTTGGTTTGGGACAAAGACTTAGGTACCCATGTCCCAACCCCCTTTTTCTGGATCATCAGTCATGGGAACACTAAGGCTGAATGCAAGGTGTCAGATGTCAAGGCCACTTGTCACAAAGTGGGAAAAGCCATAGGAGGGCACAGCAGCACTTGGGGGAAATGCAAGTGAAGTCTGGACTGGAAGTGCTTAAAATTACCCATCAAAATAAATCTCCCATTCTTTCTATTGTCCTATGTTTTCATGTTTTAATCCCCTCCTGGAGGAAAATAAAAGAGCTTTGAAATCTTTCCATTTCAGAGAACTTAGCCACCCTCTTGGTATTTGTGTTATTTTGTTTGTCATATAAAAATACTAATATCTAACTTACAAATAGTAATAATTATAATTTAGTTGGCAAAGTCATATTTAAATACTTAGTAACAAATATAATTATAATTATGATTCACGTACTAAACTAGTTATAAGGATTGAAGACTCAGGAAGATTTTTTTTTACAGTGGACAGTCTCACTATTGCAGTATTTCTTTGAGTTTAATGCATTACACTAATCCAAAATACAAGTAGCCCAGAAGGAGAAGTAGAAAGAAGAGAATGAAACCCGGGAGCCCTGTATTCCAGGAAGAGGAGATTCCCTTCTGTTCTTGTCTCCAAGCTCATTGCTTTGGCCATCTGGGTACTGTAATTGAGGATGACCGTGCTTTGTTGCTGGTAAGAGAAACATTACATTCAGAATCCTTGCTGAAGCAATAGGGAATTATAAGCATTCATTATAGCCAAGTAACAATGCGTATTCTCTGCTAGTGAAAAGCTGTGTGGTCAGCAGTGAAGTCCACTAGGGGTGTGGTTTGGTGGTCAGAGGGAAGTGACATCACTCAGGTAATCTGTGATGTGAAGGTACTGAGCCCATAATCTTTTGATAATTTTCCACATGATATTACCTCCATCCACCTGCTGGGAATACTTTCCAAGCCTGTCTTTGACAGGCTAAATCTAGCCTCATGGGATGTTCATTTTGTCTTCTTTGTCTAACAGGCTTATCCCTCTTTCTGATTGCTTTAAGCCTAGAAGTGCTGGAAGATACAGCATTTCCTGTCTTGCACTATGTCTCATACTCAAGGTTTTTATTAAGTGTGCATTCTTTAGCTTTCTCTACATTTGGCCATTTATACAGACTTCAGACATGGGCAACTACAAAAACAGTAAAATCCTTAGGAAAGACTGGAGTTGGTGCTGCCAAATCAGCCTTTTTCTAAGCGTTTACTTTTGTTGTTGAGGAATCTTTGCAGCACGTGGTGGCCCATGCCTTAATTTAATCCCAGCACTCAGGAGGGAGAGGCAGAGGTAAGAGGATTGTCATGAGTTTGAGGCCAACCTGAGTCTATATAGTGAATTCCAGGTCAGCCTGGACTATAGCAAGACCCTACCTCAAAAAACACAAAAATCAAAAAACAAACAAAATGAAACAAAGGATTGAGGTGATGGATCCAAGTCCTGAGGAAAGGGTCCTGGGTTTCTCATTTAATTCCACTCCTACTTAAGCTGTGGCCTAAGTATTTAATCTCACAGACTTCCATTTCATTATCTGACTGGAAACCATAATTCCTGCTCCAACTGTCTCTGTATTATCTCCTGGTTCAAGTTCAATAGGAGTAAGCATAAACTAACATGGAATTATGATGTCTATCAACACTATCACTGCAAACAATGCTGCAGCCTTTGGACTGTCATGGACAAATGCCATGTGGACCCCCACAGTGTGTCAAACTCTTTCCCTAAGGCTACAACGACCTTTTGGGTACAGTTTTCTATTTTTTGGTCCATTGCATTCACTGGCTTATGACCTGCATTCTCAGTAGTAATCAACTTTAGCAGTTGTTCACAGCCTCCATATCGCACTTCTATTTTCGATTGTTTATTGTCATTGATTAATAACTATTCAAGAAGTGCCTGCTATATATATTAAGCATTTTACTTGTTCTTGGGAATGCAAAGATGACTAAGGTCCAATCCCTAAACTTAAGAAATTTATACCTGATCCTAGGTTTCCATGACAAAGGATAAGATTCACAAAGAACATTGTCAGGGGCAATATCTGGGACAGCTTTCATCATGAGCATTGCATTCTATTGACTAGCAATCAGTCACCAAAAAGCAACCAGTGAATCTAGAAAGCATTCTCTTTCTGTGAGTCTGGAAGAAACTGAAGCAATGTGCTGGCCATCTGGCGTTGTCTCTGCCATATGTGCTCTATTGATATATACCAATGATGGTATGTTCATGGCTCTAATTGAACTGTAAAGGTACATTGATTTAAACCCAAGGAAGGTTTCACTCACTGATACTAAAATGGAGCCCCAGAAGATGGAAATGCTAAATGGGCACAGAGCAGTGTGGGGACAATTGTTGAGGTCTGCTTTGGGGAAGAACAGCAGACTTAGTAACTTGAATTCCACTGTTTCATGGAAGATGGTAAAATACAAAACTGGAAAATAGATTGGGGGCAAATTTGGAAGGTCCTTCAATGTTATAGGAACTAAAATTCACTTTATCATGCCATGGGAAGCTATTAAATATTTTTAATGAGAAGCTTTGGCATGATTTGAAGAGAAAAGTCTTCTGGTGTTTTGGTACAGAGGAAACTGCAGACTGGGATACTAATTAAAAACTGAGCTATGCCTGTGGGGTCCAAACATAAATACATGCTTGGATTTCTTGAGTGGCTTTATAAACATAAAGGTGTGGGCCCTTCACCAGACAAATTCAACTAGAATTTTGGGGGTAAATACAGTACTTTACAAAACATGATTTTTATGTTGAGCTTGTACTGGGAGTCATTTATATCAATAAAATTATAAACATGTACTTCCAGAACCATCCCATTAAATAGCCATTTTTAAATTCTGAATTTAGCCAGAAATAGCTAATGATATTTTAATTGTTCTGTTGTTACCTACTCCTAGTCACAAATAGGATGTTGTCTAGTGCATGCAAGAGTGAATTCTTGATTGGGGCTCTGTTGACAGGCAGAAATATCTTAGCAAAGCAGTTTACACAGGGTAATGGAAGCAAGTAACATATCCAGACTATAAACCTCAGCATCTTCCCTACTAAACATGTCATTTTCAAATGTTCTTTGAATGTGCATTAAAAAGACATTATTAAGTAAAGAACTGCTCAACGATTTTCAAATGCTTTTGAATGTCTCATCTGTTTTGAAGTACTTGTCAGGGACACAGTAAAAAGACTCATCAGCGACCTCTGTGTTATGTGACTCTTGGTGAACTTTACACCTTTTTAAAATGTTTTTATTGGTTTAGAATTATATATATTAACACAACAATATGCTCACTATCATAGGTTCTTAGATAAAGCCATTGAATCCATGATGACACTCCCTCTTATACAAGTAGTTATTCTCTCTCCCATGACTCTTACATTCTTTCCTCCCCCTCTTCCGCAAATTTCCCTGAGTCATAGTGGGTGACTTTAAATTTTGCATAGTTATTAGGTTTTTAAGAGTCTGTAAATTTGTAGTTTGGACAGTTTTGGGCACCCTTGGTGCCTCTCTCCATTGTCCTCCAGGTTATCTGCCTTGCTGTGGGAATAGCTCTTTTGCTCCTCATCTCACTTCCTTAGAGGCTGCGTTGGGGCTCTAAATGGTGAGTTTGAGATGAATCATCTCCTGCTTGGGTGTCCCCCATCAAGTCAAGTCCCTTTGGTGGAGTTCGGTCGTCCCTAGTTCTCGTTGCTTTCTGAAAAATACAAGCAGAGTCTCCAGCGGAGAGTGAGATCATTTTTGGTCAATTGACACAAATATTGCTAGGTTGGTGAGAATTTGGTGGGTGTAGCCTTTCTGAGGACCTGTGGTTAGTGAGGACTTCCCCACATAGATGGGGTTCTTGATCCCCCTTCAAGGTTGCCTTGGGTCCCCTTACCAATCAGGGTTCCCTGCCTTTGAGCGGATCTCAAAAACAATTAGTCAGCTGTTGATTACCCACCTAGGCTGGGTGCCACTATTGCACAGATGGGCACTTCTTGACTTGCTTGTCTGTGCCATAAAGCAGTGTGTTCTACACTCTCAGGCCATTGGTCGGTGTAACGTGAAGATGCCTCCTGCTCTCTCAGGATATCGTTGGTCTGGTTCCCCTGGCAGCTCATGCAACACCATCCGACATCACCCAGGCTGCCCATCTGGGCGCTGATTTCATTTCTGGATTCAGCAGGGTCTCTCAGTGTTGTATGATATCAGTCTGTGGAATCTTCAGCAATAGGGTCTTATCTTTTGCCTGACGTGGGTATTCAAGGGCTGTGACAAAAGGTTGTCTTATTTTAGGGACCATGTGGGTCACTCAGATCAACAGCTCATTGTGGTAGGTAACTACTTACTGGGTCGGGAAGCCAAAGGTCAGTGTCCTTTGTACCATATGATTCAAATAACCCTTGTGTTCAAGTAATCCCAACCCTCTTCACCATCTTCCTTTCTGTGAGTCTATAATTTCTACCTTTCTCAATATCTTTAAAATCAAGAGCTGGCATGTAGTTCCCATTAAGTATAGGGTCCTCTAAGCTTGAGGCTTTCTCTGGAACTGTTCTTGAAGTGTGTATTTTCTCTTGACCATCCCCTCATGTGTGACCTTGTCCCATGGTGTAGCTTTTCTCTAGCTCTCCCCCAATGATCTGTGTTAGTTACTTTTTGAGTTGCTATGGCAAAATGCCCTCAACAAGCAACTTAAGATAGGGAGGAATTCTTTTCGCTTATGGTATGAGGGCATGGTTCATCAAGGTGGGGAAGGCATGGTGGTGGAGTGGTGGATGGAGGCAGCACGTTGCATTGCATTAAAGTCAGGAAACAGATATCAATGCTGGTACTGAACTTGCTTTCTCCTTTTTTCCTTTTTGTTTGTTCTGGGATCCCAGTCCATGGAATGGTGCCACCTGTTAGAAATGTATCACATTGTAACCACCCCACAGACATTCATAGAGGTGTGTTTTCCTGTCCTGGCAGATTAACAATCAAGATAAACCATCATACAGCCCCTCAGCTCACTTACATCTCCAAATATGTTTTAATATTCATAATTTTACCATCTGCTCCTGGAAGGTCTTAACGTGCCAACTAGACCCATTTGACATCAGATAGCAATCTTACTCTCTGAAAAACATGTCATCAACAAGTTTTCCAGGGACGCTGCAGTGCCAAACAGCTTTAAGATCATGACATTCTCCTAAGCCACTGTGATTTGTCATTGCTGCATGGTCTCCATAGTCTCATTTGCATTGGGCCCCTCAGCCTAAGACAATATGCCCTGATGAGGTTCAGAAAGTTCCCTCCTTCAGCACTTAGATGTAGCCAAAATCTCCATTTCTGTCTCTATAGAATGCATGAGGCAGGAACACGTGACGGCTAAAGTACCAGGAGGCTTCCCAAGCTTCAATGTAGTGAAGAGGCAAATTAAAATCCAACCATGCCTCGGGTTACAGCTGTATTTCTCTATTAACAAACCAGCCTCTTTTTTGGTCAGGCAGTTGTGTATTTTAGGCTTTGTGCCATATTTACAAAGCATGGGAAATTTAATGAAATACACCTTAAATAAACCGTGCTCCCTAAATTTCTGTCAGTCGTGCCTAGAGAATCATGTTCACATTATGGAAACGCCACTCTCCTGAAGGAGGGTGCCAGCTGCTGCTTCGGCTGTGGAATCTGCAGCTGTGTATTAGTGTTCCAGGGCTTGCTCTGGTTACCACTTTTCTGAGGCTTTTTACCCTCCAGAGAGCATAGGAGGAGAGAGGATTGCAGCTGTTATGTCTGCAAAGCTCTGCGGAGGGAACTCAATGGCTGCTGCTTTAGTCAGAGCCCAGCAGTTCAGGTGCTGAGCACTTGGGAAGGAAGCTGCTGGAACGTGGATTGTGGTGGTTTGCTTTCAAGTCCCCATCTTTTGAGAAAACATAAGTGGAATGCAGATAGTTGACATCACACATCTCCAGTCATCTTTCAACATTGCTTCCAAAGGAAAAAAAAATTTTACTTCACAGGGATATGAGGCTTCCAAGTGTGAAGCCTGGCATTCTCATTAGCATATCTGCCCCATGAGGCATTTCCAACCTCAGCTCTTCTAAACTTACAGTTTTAGATGGAATAAAGAAAAGGCAGAGGAAGCCGAGCTCTTCCAGTTTCATATAAATTGTGTTTCTGTGATTTGCAAATAAGAGAAATAGGGTTTTTTTTTTGCCATAAGGGTAATGTGACTTAGCATGTGACAGGAAGAGTCTGACAGAAGTAGCAATGGTAGGATAGTCACTTACCGCCCTTCAGAGGCAGTCTCCAATGCTTGATTCCAGGTCACGCTGATCAGTTTTCATCTCTCGTTTTATATGCTTGTGTATAGATTCAGAGACTTGACTTTGCAGATTTAATCTATGGTGTCCCCAGTGAATTGATCACCATCATTGGTGTAATTAAAAACGTCACTGCAGCTGCCATCTGTGCCCTTCATGAAGGGCCTGGTTGACAATTGACATAAAATATAGTTCAAGTGAGGACGTAGCCAATGGGTCAAGCCTGGCAATTCTATCACTACTACCTGCATCTTGAATGTTTGGCTGTAAGATTGTGGAATGTCTACATTGCTGATAAAAGTTAAATATTTACTCTTTTTGAAAATATATTTGATTTATTTTATTTTTAAGCAGAGAGAGAGAGAGAGAGAGAGAGAGAGAGAGAGAGAGAGAGAGAGAGAGAGAATGGGCACACCAGGACTTCTAGCCACTGCATATAAACTCCAGATGCATGCAGAACTTTGTGTGCCTAGCTTTACATGTGCATTGAGGAATAAAACCCAGGTCATTAGGCTTTATGGGCAAGCGCTTTAATTGTTGAGCCATGTCTCCAGCCCTAATGTTGATTTAATATTGAGTGCTCCTTTCATTAATATTAATTTAATGTTGAGTATTGCTCTCACTGCTAGTCTTCTTTATGAAAATGGCAACAGACACTGAACAAATTCAAAACTCATCAAAGCAGATGAAGAGGCTGTCATGAGCTCAACACTTAACAGATATTTCTAAACATCCTCCTAGGCTCAGGGAACATTAGAGAAGAGAGGAAGCAGAATGAATATAAGAGGGTCTTACGCCAGAAACCCCGCTCTCTGATGGTAGAATGCCTTCCACCTGGAAACCTGCTTTCCAAGGGCAGGAAACACTATCAGAGAAGCTAGATCTCTGAAGGCAGGAGACCTCCCACCAGGGAGCATATTCCCTGAGGGAGGGAGCCTTCTGCAGGGAAGCCAACTCTCTGAGGGTAGGGAGTCATTTTTCAGGGAAGCCAGTTGGCCGTAGGGAACCTTCGACCATGGAAGTGTGCTCAAGGAGCTGCTGGGGATGCTTGCTCCCGCAGGGCAGGTAGATGCAGGGAAAGCTTGCTTGCTCTGGGTAGGTAGGCATAGGTGAACCTACAGTCCAGTCCTAGCTGCCTCCACTGATTGGAACCAAGTCATACTTCTGGCCACATCCACAATTCCGTGTTCTTGCTCTGGTTGCCTCCAAAGGTTTGGGACCCATGCTTTTGGGAAGCCAGAGTGTTTGGGGACTGTACACGCTGGGCTGGTAAGGGGCAAGGTGAGTTTGTAGTCAGCATACTTGGGGCTGGTGTGCTCCAGGTTGGTGAAGAAAGCGATGTGTTTGGGACCTGTGCTCTAGGGGTGATAATGTGTGCAGGGCCTGTGAATCCCAGACTACTGAGGGACCCAGAGTGATTGGGTCCTCTGCTTGGGAATGGAGGGGAAGAGGGGCAACTGCTACTGCTTCAGAATCTCTTGAGCACCAGAGGCAAGGCACAGCAGTGATTAGAGCTGGAAGAGACTTCTGGCTTCCAAAGAAACTTTTGTACCAGCCACCAACCAGCCCAGAACTGCAGGCACACCTGTAACCTCCACAACCCAAGTATTGGTGGATACAGTGCCATCATACTCCAATTCTACTCAACTCTGAAACAGAACACTCACTGTAGAAAATGCAAGGGCCAATATTTGCTGCCTACTTAAGAAAATTAGATTTTTTTCCCCAAGATGGGTAGACCCAATGCAAAAAGAACATAAAACAAGAAGCAGAGAGTCCTACACCAAGGTCACCTCTTCTCACAATAGAAGTCACTGATGAGAACATAGAAGAGACAACAGAGATTCAATCCCAAGATGAGAGAAAAATAAGCTCATGTTATAATTTCAAGGAGAATGACCAAGATAATGACCAGCTGTAAATAGTCAACAAACGGATAAGTGAAGTGGAACACAATCAGACCATATAGAATGCAACATTCATCACCAGACTTACCTGAATTGAGCAAAATCAGAGTGACCTCAGAAGAGCAATCAAAAACATTGAAGGTAAGCTAACAACTAGAGGATCTCAATAACTAGCTGACTAAGTTTAATGAAGACATAATCAAATGCAGGAATGAATTCCAGGAAACATTAAGAAAATCAAACCTTGACCCGAAACTGGAGCTCAACAAAGACATAGAGATGATGCAGAAAACTAAAATCAAGTAGAGCTATTAAAAGTATCTCTAGAATTCCTCACTACCAGAGTTAATAATCTGGAGGACAAAATTTCAGATGTGAAAGACAAGATAGAAGGAATTGATTGGGATTCTAAAAACTTTGATAAGTCAAACAAACAAACAAACAAACATGTGAACAGAATATAAGGGAACTATAGGACACCCTAAAATGACCAAACATCCAGATCATGGAGATACCAGAAAGGGAAGAAATCCAGGCCAAAGGCATAGAGGAAATGTTCAACAAAATTATTGAAGAAAATTTTCCAATTGCAAAAAAGAGGCCTGTCCAGATACAAGAAGTTCATAGAACATCAAACAGATAGGACCAAAAAAAAATTCTCCATGATGCATCATAGTTAAAACTCTAAGCACTGAGAACAAAGAGAAGGTCCTAAAAGCAGCAAGAAACAACTCATTACATGTAAAGGAAACTCAATCAGAGTTACCACAGATTTTTCAATGGAAATCATGAAAGATAGTAGAGCTTGGAATGGAGTACTTCAAAGTCTAAAAAGCCATGGCTTCCAACCCAAATTATTGTACCCAGCAAAAGTGTCCCTCATAATAGATGGAGAAAGGAAAATGTTCCATAATAAAAGCCAGCTTTACAATTATATAAGCAAAAAGACAAACCTACTGAGAATACTCCAGAAAATATTCCACACAGAAGAATTGAACAATCAACTTCAAGAGCCCACTAGAGGATGAGGATGTTAAAGAAAATTAGAGCAGACATAATAATGTGCAAGGCATCAATTCCCATAAACCCTCCACCATTTAGGGATTTAAATTTAGGGATTAAATCAAACCTCACAGTTATTCCATTAAAAACAAATGATCTTAACTCTCCTATCAAGAGACACAAGTAAACAGGATGGAGTTAAAAAAAATGGACCCTTCTATCATCTGTCTTCAAGAAACCCACCTCACCACTAAGGATAGACACTTTCTTAAGGTGAAAGGATGGAAAATGGTTTTCCAAGCAAATGGAAATAAGAACAATGTGGGAGTGGCTATATCAATACCTGACAAAATAGACTTTAAATAAAAAATAATCAGAAAGGACAAAGAAGGCCACTTCTTACTCATCAAAGAAATGATCCAACAGGAAGATATCACAATCATAAATCTTTATGTACCAAACGCTAGTAGTGCAGCACAATTTATAAAGGAAAAAAACTTCTATAAAACAATCCAGAAATAAATCCTAATACCATCATAGTTGGGGATTTCAATACTCCACTATCATCAATAGACAGATCATCCAAGCAGAATATCAACAGGGAAATAATAGATCTTAACAACACCATAGAGACTTAACAGACATCTATAGAGCATTCCATCCCAATTCTACAGCATATACATGCTTCTCAGCAGCCCATGGAATCTTCTCCATAATAGATGATATATTAGGTCATAAAGCATGGCTCCATAAATTCAGGAAAATTGATGTAACCTCCTGCATCATATCAGATAACAATGTGTTAAAGTTAGAAACTAATAACAAGAGAAAACAGCTCCTAGAGACTAACAGCATGTTACTTCATAATGAATGGGTCATGGAAAAAATCAAAAAGTAAATTGCACAATTTATAGACCTGAATGATAATGAAAACACAACATACCAAATTTACAAATGAAGGCAGTCCTAAGGGAAAAACTCATAGCACTAAATGCCTTCATAACAAAGACAGAGATCTCAAATTAACAATTTAACCAACCACCTAAAGGCATTGAATAGCAAGAATAATCCAAACCTAAGAGTTCCAGACAGAAAGAAATAATTCAGATCAGAGTTGGTATTAATGATTTGGAAACTAAGAAAGCAATTAAGAAGGATGATAAACCAACAAGCTGGTTCTTTGAAAAAATAAACAAGTTTGATAAACCCTTGGCCAGTTTGATTACATGAAAAAAAAAAGAGAAGTCTCAAATTACTAAAATTAGAAGAAAAGGGGGAGATTCCCCAAAAAATGTTAATGAAATTAGAATAATAATCATGACATATATCCAAAAGTTCTACTTCACTGTATTGGATAACCTGGAAGAAATGGATAAATACCTAGACACATACCACCTACCAAAACAAAGTCCAGAACATACTAATCACCTGAACATACCTATTACATCAATTGAGATTGAAAATGTAATTAGAACCCTTCCCTAAAGGAAAAGTCCAGGTCTTAATTGATTCTCAGTTGAATTCTACCAAACATTCATTGTAGTAATGAAACCATTGTTTATCAAGATTTTTTCCACACAGCTGGAGAACAGGGAATGCTCCCTAACACCTTCTACGAAGCTTCTATGAAGCTTTCATGATCCACATACCAAAACCAGACAGTTACAACAAAAAAGAAAAACTATAGACCTATATCCCTCATGAATTTTGATGCAAAAATTCTGAACAAAATCCTCACAAATTGAATTCAACAACACATCTAAAACATTATCCATATCCATCAAGTAGGCTTCATCCCAGGGATGCAGGGATGGTTTAACATACATAAATTGATTAACATAATCCACCACATAAATAACCTTAAACACAAAATTGCTCACAATCATTTCAATCAATGCAGAAATGGCCTTCAACAAAATTCAACATCAAAACACCCAAAGCCCAAATCAAGGATTTGCCATTGAAAACATTACAGGGGTGTCCACTCTCACTACTTCTTTTCAACATAGTGCTTGGAGTTCTAGCCCAGTTAACAAGAGAGGAGAAAGACATAAAAGGGATACAAAGTGGACAGGAAGTAGTGAGATTTTTTTTATGTATATTTGCAGATAACATAATCCTATACATAATGGACCTGAAAGACTCTATCATAAACTTCTAAAGGTGATAAATGCCTTTATCAAAGTGGGAGGATACAAAATTATGATATAAAAGAAAGTAGTCTTCCTGTATGCAAATGACAAACATTCTGAAAAAGAAATCAGCAAGACTGTTATGTTTTCAATTGCAACAACAACAAAATCAAATACCATTAATAACCAAGGACGTGAAAGATCTGTATAATGAAAGCATAAAAACACTCAAGAAGGAAGTTGAGGAAGCTGTGGTAAGATGGAAAGAGCTTCCATGCTCCTGGATAGGTTCAATTATTGTTTTGAATATCGCACTTCTACCAAAAGTGATATACAGATTCAACATAATACCAATAAAATTCCTAGCATCATTCTTTTCAGAGATAGAAAAAAATAATCTCAAATTCATTTAGAGTGAAAACAGGACTTGGATATTCAAAAATATCCTCAGTCCCCCAAAAATATCTCGGGTGGCATCATTGTACCTGATCTAAAGTTATACTACAAAGACAGTAACAAAAACTGCATGGTACAGGCACAAAAACAGACAGATAAACCAATGGAACAGAATTGAAGACCCAGTCCTCAGTTAAAGTAACTAGAGCTTTTTTTTCTGAGAAAAAACACAGGACTTATTCATACTGTATTCATACATTTTTTTCAAAAAAATAAATAAAAGACCTGAATCCCTTAAAGATCTGGAATAAAAGTAGGGCGACCCCTCTAAGATTTAAGAGTGGGGAAAACTTTCTGAAAATCATGCCAATAGCCTAGGAAATTCAATAATCATTCAATCAATGGGATATCCTCAAGCTAAAAAGCTTCTGTACAGACAAACTTACCACACAGAAAACCAACAGATCACCATCAGACTGGGAGAAAATCTTCACCAGCTACACTATGGACAGAGGCCTAATATCTATAATCTACAAAGAACTCAAAAAAGTTAATAATAAAACCAAACAATCCATTGACAAAAATGGGGCAGTGAGCTGAATAGGGAATTCACAGAGGAGGAAATACAAATGGCCACTACTCATTTAAGAAAATGTTCAACATCTTTAATCATCAGAGAAATGCAAATCAAAACAACTATGAGATACTACATTACTCCAGCTAGGATGGCAGACATTGAAAAAATATAGTAACAGATGTTGGAGTGGATGTGGGGAAAAAGGAACCCTCATTCAGTGTTGGTGACAGTGTAAACTTGTACAACTACTATGGAAATCAGTTTGGATGATGCTAAAAAAGATAAAAATAAAGATAACATCTGACCCAGCTACTCCTCTATTGGGCATCTACCTTAAAGGCTCCTCTCTCCAATATAGAAACATTTGCTCAACCATGTTTATAGCTGCTCAGTTCACAATAGCTAAGAACTGGAATCAACCCAGATGCCCATTACTGGACGAATAGATATCAAAGTTGTGTTGCATACATATGATGGAATTCCAAACAGCCGTAATGAAAAATGACATAATGAAATTTGTCAGAGAGTGAATGTATCTGGAACAGATCATACTCAGTAAACTCACACAAGAACAGAGAGACTAATGCAGCATATTCTCCCTCATCTGTGGTTCCTAACCAGAATCAGCATGAATTGCAAGCAAACCTGACAAGCAACTCCAAAGAGAGACAATAGTAATGGAAGGGCTTGTGGGGCAGGGGAATGGTAGGGCGGGGGAAGATATACAAAAACTAAATCATAACTATCATAGAACTTTTACTCTTGGACAGTAGGCTGAAAGATATAACCCTCCAAAGGAATACAGGGTATTGTATGGTAAGAAGGGCCCTGAAGAGGGTGAGATGAAGCCTAACCCTAAAACATTTGACTGGCTTATAACTGCCCATACTATTAATTGATTACTACCCACAGTGAGCTGTAGATCAGAGACACCTACAAGGACCTCTAAACAAGATAGGCTTTTGTCAAAGCACATGACTACCCACCGGTGGTAAAAGATAAGACCCTATTGCTGAAGACCCTATTGCTGAAGACCCCACAGGCTGCTGACTCACATGGACAGAACCAACTGGAATCCTAAAAGCACTACATGAGCTGTCAGGGGAAATAGGCCACCAATGTTTCAACAAAGCAGGGTCACTGCTATAAGAGATCAACAACACGACAAAATGTACACACCTGGGCAATAGTGGCATTTAACCTGGGTGGCCATCCAAAGTGATTAAAGTTCATTTATAATTGGGCTCTCTGATTGGCTAAAAGATGTGTTCATTGGGCAAGGAACCAACAGATGGAACTGGGATCCACACCAAACTCATGTGGAGACCAGGAATCTCGACTCCAACAGGAAGCTTTCACTAACCATGGGCCTAAAGACAGACTACACACATTACAATCTTGCCAATTCAACAATGCTTATCCCATTTGACCTATGCTGATCTCACTCTCTGCTGGAGAATCCATTTTTAATCTTTCAGAATGTAGTGGGTTTCTCTGTGTGAACACAGACACTCAGTAGGGAGAATATTGGCCAATTCTGTGTTGGCATCATCTATTGGTGCCCAGAGTTTATAACTCAGTTTCCCTTTTCTTTCCCTTTATTTGGAGTACCTTCTGTCCTGCTTTTCATACCTTCCTCAGTATTATTATCCAAAGCACTGGATCAAATTCCTTTTGGTGAAGAAGCACACACTATAAAATTATATTGCTGATGTTTACTTTACATCTTATAATTTACACTAAGCGAAGCTACTTTTATCTTTAAGATTTTCATAAAGTCATCTTTTACAAAGGTTATAAACATACTTTTAAAAAATATTTATTTGTAAGCAGAGAGAGACAGAAGAGAGAGAGAATGGTGAGCCAGGGCCTCAGGCCACTGTAAATGACTCCACAGACATACGCCATTCTGTGCATCTGGCTTTATATGGGCACAGGGGAATCGAACTCAGGTTGTTAGGCTTTGTGCACTTACATCTTAACTGCTGAGCCATCTCTCTAGCCCTAAGAAATTACTTTTATCAGCAGTTAGTCCCTTCATCAGATAGGGCACCCACATATCTGTCAACTCAACTCTCCTTGACTGGTTGTCAAAGTCCCCACATTTAGGTCTCCAATCACTGGCTCTCTTCAGATAAATTTGAACACTCTCAATAACTTCTCTATAAATAAAATGTTAGCTCTTTGCAGTTCAGTGGATAGTTCCAAAGAAACATAATTTGGGGGAGATTGAAACTTCTTTCATAAGGATTTTAAGCTCTTATGCAAAAAAGATTGATTGACTTAGAAAATACTGACAGTATGGGGCTGGAGAGATGGCTCAGTGGTTAAAGGTCATTGCTTGCAAAGCCTGAAGGCCTAGATTCAATTCAGTAGTACACAAATAAAGCCAGATGCACACAGTGGCACATGCATGTTGAGTTTGTCTGCAGTAGAAGGCCCTGGTCTCTCTCTCCCCCTCTCCTCTTTCTCCTCCTTTCTTTCTCAAGTAAATAAATCATTATTTTGTTTAAAAAGAAAACACTGACAATGTAATACAGCTATATTTCATCAGCAACACAGTGGCATAGAGTTACTACAGCATATTCTACATAGTCTAATCTCCTGGTTTTCCAGTGCAGTCCCAGGACCAGAGTCCTCAGCATCACCTGATTACCTATCACAAATGCTAAGCTTTAGGCCTTTCTCCAGCATTAGACGGGGTGGGGTGCAGTGTCTGCCATAATCCTTACAAATGATCTGATGGATTGTAATGTTTGAAAGCCAAGGATCTAATTTCATTACCTTCTTTCTAATCTCCTCTGGGGGCTCCTTCCCACTGGCCTAACCAACCAGAAACCTCAGGGACCAGGAGCTACTTCTATTAAGGTCATGCTCCTGAGACAGAAAGCCAGTGGAGAGCTGGCCACTCCGGCTGGTTTCTCGCTATCCTGTGACTTCTTTATATCTAATGCCCTGGGCTCCACACTTGAGCCTCTTTCTGTCTTCTCTTACTCTCTACTTTATTTCCTCTTATCCTCTGGCCTATCCTTACAGTAGCAAAGCAGCCGATCACATTTCTAGTCCAGACCTCTCTGAACCCTGCCCTGGAAAATCCAACTATTTACTTAACTTGACAAAAGAGGCCAAAACGTCCTAACTAAAATGGCTAAAATTAAGCTGCAGATCTTTCCTCTACAACTAAACCTTCAATTTTCACAATACTATTAGGCTCAGCTGTGGGCTACCCTATCAGGCTTTTCTCAACCTCTAAATTTTGGAGTCATTGGACTCAATTCTTTCACATCCTTGATCTTTTCCACAAACAAATCTTATCAGTTCTATTTTGAAAATGGAATCAACACACGATCACTTTTTACCTTTTCCACCATCACCACTGTGTTCCACTGTCTCTTGCCAGTTTTATTGTTGCAATAAGAACCTTCTAATTTGGCTCCTAAATTGTCCCTATCCACTTCAGTCTATTCTCAATATAGCCAAGGGTGTTTATATGAATCAAATCGTGTCAGATTCTCATATCTAAATTCTACAGAGACTTCCTGTATTAGTTAAACTAGGTTTTGCTACAGTATCAAAAACAGATACAATATTACCACTACAAACTTGCTTTCTTTCCCCAGCTATCTGTCTTCCATGGTCAAGGGGAAATCTGCAGACAGTAGCACTTGGGGAGCCAGAGTGGGCGAGGCTCTGCTTTGACATGCTTTCTCATCCTCTCTTCAGATACATTGTATGAGCAAGTCTTGTGATGGTACCCCCATGTCCCTCCTCCCTGTCCTCAACCCACTGGGGACATTTAAAGATGCAAATTCCGACACGGAATCAGTGTATCATACTTCCTTTCTCGTTTTATTGACCGGGACCAGGTGTCTTGCTGTGCATCAAGCTACCACACTATCCCAGGGACACATGGCAATAAGCATGTGATTGTCATATATCTGCAGGTCACTGAAGTTTAGCTGATGCTGACTGGGAGGGCTGAGGGGTTTTCTTTGAGCTGCAAGTCCTCTGGAGCAGCTCTATCATGGCTCTCCTCCTCCTCCTCCTCCTCCTCAGGTTACTGGGCTAGCTGGTAGTGATGTCAGAGGCTCAAGACAAAAGCTACATTTCAAGCCCTTGCTTGCATCTTATCCACTTATGCTGTTTTCTACAGCAAGTCACTTGGCTACAATGACAGCCAAGGGATAAGCAAGTACAAATCCAAAAGGAGACTGGAGCACGTACATGGATGAGAGGGAAGGATGAAGTATGGAGACAAGTAATTCAGTGGACCATGCACACACCCACAGGGTCAGGGAAATATAATCCTTCCATTTACCTTGAAGGAAAATAGGAATTATTTGTTAACAGTCAACCTAGTTTAGGCCTTTGCAATCTCACACTATATTTGAGTGTTATATGTGTTTCTTCTGGCTGGAATACTATTAGATCTTTGCATGGCCTCCTCTTTCATGTCTTTTAGACTCTTCTTTAGATAACCATCTAAATTATAACTGGATTTCCTTTAGTGCCAAATTCCTATCCCTGGCTTTCCTTATAGCCAATTGTTTATTTTCCTCTGACACACTCATGCATCATGTATAAACCATGGAAGGTGTTATGGCTTGAATATCAAATGTCTCCCATAGGTTCATGTGTTGGAACACTTGCTCCCTAGCATGGCATGGAGCTTGAGGTGTGGCATGGTTGGAGGAAGCAGACTGCTGGAGGTGGGCCTTGAGTTTTCTTAGCCCAGCCCCGCTTCCCAAATGGTCTCGGCTTCTTGACTGGTTCATTTTCTTGGTGCCATGCCTCCCCCTCTATGGTGGGTTGTATTCCCTTGAACTGTAATCTAAAATAAACCTTTCCTTCCTTAAATTGCTTCTTCTCAGATATTTGATCTCAGCAATGAGAAAGGTAATAGTATAGAAGGAAAGGGAATTTATTCACCACCTCTAATTGTGCCTGGCACAGAGAGAGGTAGGAATTTAATAAGTTTTTATTGTTGCATAAGTAAACATCCTAGAAATTTTTTGTCACCAGAAATAGTTATTACATTATATTATGAAATCTGGCTTATTTTTGCTCACTATTATGATTTCTAGTTACCTCCATTTCCTGAAAATGACATAATTTCATTCTTTGTGGCTGAGCAAAACTCCATTGTGTATATATGCCATATTGTTTTTCTCTATTCATCTGCTGACAGACACTAATAGATGAGAAAGTGCTGCTCAGCCACCATCTCCAACTAAGGTTTCTCCAGCCCCAGATGTCAACATGTCTGGCCTTGAAGAACTGTGTTCTAAGGGGTGGGCAGAGAAAGCTGAGTCAGATGACCCATATTTAACTGCCTTTAAGTGCTGAGAAGTGTCACAAGTGAAGATTAAAATGATATTCATTGGTGAATTCTGAGCACCTTATACAGAACGTGCAGCACACTAGGTCCTTGACAATACTTGCCGAATGTGTTTCTGAAAGCACACCCTATTTAGATCCTAAGTATGTTCTAGACACAATAAATGTGCTGACGATTAAGCTTTGTCTCACTTCCTTTATTCTATTTTAAGATACAATCAGGTCTATAATATTCACAGTTGTGTGGCTTTTAGTCAGTTTTCAATTTCTGTAACAAATGACATGAGTCTTAGTCTTGTGCAAATGTTCTACCAATTATTAAAATGTGCCTATGAGAAATATTTCCTCCTATGGATAGAACAGGAAATGATTTTAGTTCCTTTAGAACCAAATGCAGCGAGTTTGAGGTCCTGGGATTCAGTGAATTCTTTTTAGTTTGTTTAAAACTCCATTTTGGGTAAATCATTGGCAAAAATCTTTCTTCCCTGCCCCCATCACTAAGTGCACTGCTGATTTGGTCTGGCCTGCCCAGGCTGCAAGCTGTGTGTCTCAGCAAAGCTAATCTGTTTACCATTTCCTGGCAGATCTTCATGTTACATTCAGCATCTTCATTTAGACATGTGTTCATGTGGGGAAAAGTAAATATCACATAAAACTTCAGCTTTTATTTATGCAATAACCTAAACTGTAGTTAGTGTTTCGGTGAGCTTTAAATGGGGAAAACCATCTGGGTTTCTTTTTTTTTTCCTCTTTTCTTTCTGTTCTTTTCTTTCTCTCTTCTCCTTCCCTCTCCTCTTTCATCTCCAAAAAAAAAAAAATGATTCTTTCAGTCACTAACCAAGGTGTTTATCTTTCTATGTTGAGGGCCAACTTTGCAGGAGATCTAGAAATCATTTGAAAACATTTTTTTTTTTTTAGGAATAAGATTGTGAAAATATGAAAAAAAAACTCTGGATTCTTCTCTTCTGAGTCTCAGCTGAAAATGCTTTCTACTCCAGAATTTTCCAGGAGCCCAGGGCTGGGTTCTTGGAGATTCTTCATCCTTCTTTCCTTAACAGTCTTCTTTGAAATCTTGGTTTCCAGGTGTACCTGGAGACTGTCCAAATCTCTCTTCCTCCTCTGTGGCCTCCCAGATGAAGCCACCTTTCCCTGTTGACCCTGTCAATGGTCACCTGCCTTCTACTCTTATTTATTCTAGTAAGTTCTGAGATCTTGAGCCAGCTTGTCATATTGCTTCAATCCCCTACTCAAGACTCCCTCAAGACCTTCCAACTCCTCCTGACTTTAAGACCTCATGTGAGTGACCCTATCTTCTTACACATTTTTCCTTACCACAGGGCTCCTGTCCCCTCTATCCTGGCCCACTTACTGCTCCACACACTTCCCTGAGTTTGTTTCTACTTCAGGACTTTTGCACTTGTTCCCTTCATGTAGAGTGCCTGTCTCTGCAATATTGACAAAACAATATTGCCTCCTGAGAGAGGACTTCCTTTGACTTTCTCATCACACCTTTAATCCCAGCACTTGGGAGACAGAGGTAGGAAGATCACTGTGAGTTCAAGGCCACCCTGAGACTACATAGTGAATTCCAGGTCAGTCTGGGCTACAGTGAAAATCTACCCTGAAAAAAAAAAACAAAACCAAAAAAACCCTTATCATTTTGTGAAATCTGTATTTATTTTCTGTTTCTTAATGCAAATTTGGTGACAGTAAGAACATCATGTGCTTCATGATCTTGTACATGTTCCCATGTACCTAGCATCCTTCTCACTATATAATCAATGACCAATTACTGTTAGCTAAATGAATAAAGCTTGTCAATAATCTTCCATGATGACCTGGGGCTCAGTGCTTTATCTAGAAGTCTTTTTAAAGAAATTCTTCAGTTCTTCCTGCCATATGATGACTCAGACAGATGGTGTTACATTAGGATTAAGAATCTGGGGCTGGTGGAAAGATGGCTCTGCAGTTAAAAGTGCTTGCTTGCAAAGCCTGATGGACTGGGTTTGATTCTCCAGCACCCGCATAAAGCCAGATGCACTAGGTGGCACATGCGTTTGGAGTTGGTTTGAGGCGGCAGGAAGTCCTGGCATACCCATACTCACTTTATCTGCTTCTCTCTCTCTTTTCCCCCTTCTTTCCCCTCCTTCTTTTCTCCCCTCTCTCAAATAATAAATAATTTTTTAAAAAAGAATTTGAACTACAGAGGTATTGCCTGGAGTCCACATACTTGCTAACCTTTGATAGCCATATGAACTCTATTTTACTTGTTCATATTTATGATGCACAATAAAATTGCTATAAAATAAACTCTTTATACATATGAGTTCTTAAAGCCTATCTACCATTAAATTATTATTAAAATTAAACATATCCTAGCTTCAGAAAAGTTCCTGACACATCATGAAAAATTAATAGACATTATTATCACAGTCAATATGCATTATTCACAGCTTCTGTAGGGCACAGTTGCCTACTCAAAATCAAATCGTTGCACAATGCTTGTGCAGTCATTCTGACATGTGCAGAGCTGTGAGAACTTTGAAATGCACACGTTTCTAGCTGAAATCAGTGTCTTGTCTTCCTCTCTCATATTATAAACAAGTGATCTTTCATCAGTCTAGGGATATGGCTCAATTAGCAAAGTGCTTGCCTAGCATGCAAGAAGTCCTGTGTATAATCCCTAGCATTGCATAAAACCAGGCATGGTGGTACTCACCTGTATTCACAGCTTTCAGAAGAAGAAGCAGGAGGATCAGAAGTTTAAGGTCATCCAAGAAATTGATTGATTAAAAGTCAATCTTAGCTATTTGAAACCCTATCTCAAAAATTAATATAAGAAAAAAAACAGTTTAAATATAAGAAAAAATTATCAGCGAAAATGCTTATGGATTTTAGGCAACAGAGAAAGATTTACATAGAATTTTTACCATAGAGAATATTCAAGAAAAATGGAAAAATAAATAAATAAAACATTTTATCATGTTTAAAATGTCAATGTTTTGTGCTGATAAATTTCCCCTTGTTATGGCAATATGTATGACACCTTTCTGTCTTCTACTCTTGCTTCTTATGATGAGATTCTTTCTGTCTTTTGTTTCTGCCCCCCCACCTCTCTCCTACCACAGGGACTTTATATGTAATGGAATATAATGTTCAAAGAATTATCTTCACTATTTGCATTTTCATAAGCTTTGTCTACAGTGAGGAACTGTGTTTCTCCTTAGGAAGTCTGATTTATTTTTAGACAAAATAATATTATTTCAATATAGAAATAAATCTATAAAGAAATAAAATTAACTGCATTATTCACATTTTTGTACTTTCTTGTTGGTCTTTTGCTATTTAAATGCTGATCAAGCAATCTCTAGGTCTGCTCTGAAAGAGTTTCCGGGAGTCCCTAAGAGCAAGACTGTGCTGTGTCTTAGCAGTAAAAATACATGTGCTTCATGAGTTACAGTGCTACTGGCTGGGAGCTCAGTGTTCATGAATCATCAGTACATATTCATAAGTTGTTCTTAATTAGCAACTTATATAACATAGTTACCTAATGATTGGTCAATAAAAGTGTTATGACCAGAAGCTCAAAGCCACTTCACTGGTACTTCTCATTTGTGAAGGATGTTCTGTTTTAGTGTTTGAGACAACTTTATAGAAAAAAATGCCACAAACAGTGAGAATTTGGATTCTCCTTGTCACTAATCAACTGCTGCAGACAACTGGTTTGATCCACTCTTTTCTATTCCATCAGAATACTCCTCTCCAGAAAATCTCATGTCTCAAACCTTTCCCATGTGACATGCTCAGAGAGCCAAACACAGGAACTTGGGCAGAATTGGGACTAACAGGAAGAAGGACTTGCAGTGACCTTTTGGATGTTGCTGTCACTCTTCCCTATTAAAAAAAAAAATTTTAAGCAGAGAGAAGGAGGTTGAAGTGAGTGTGGGGGGGCGCATGAGGGCTTCTAGCTGCTGCAAATGATCTCCTGATGCATATGCGCACCACCTTGTGCATCTGACTTTATGTGGGCACTGGGGAATTTGGCCCTGGTAATGAGGCTTTGCAGGAAAGCACCTTAGCCATTGAGCAGTCTCTCCAGCCCCACTCTTTTTCCCTATGCAGTTTCAATTGCTGTGGAGTTTTTGTCTAACATGGCAAGAGGCATGGCTGCCATTGGTCATGGATTTTCACATGCCCAAAACTAAAGAAAGGATGTGTGTGTGTGTGTGTGTGTGTGTGTGTGTGTGTGTGTGTGTGTGTGTGTTTTACTGTGAACTAGTGAAACCAGTGATTACCCTTGGGCTACAGGTAGAGTCTATAGTTGTATAGGCTGATATAGCTGCCATTAGCGCCATATAGCTATTTAAATATAAGGTAATCAAAAGTAATTAAAGCACTCATCAACCTCATGAGTCACAGTTCAAGTGCTTCATAATCACACAGAGCTAGTGGCTATGGCCCCGGACAGCACAGATATACTTCCATTATCACTGAAATTCTACTGTTTGCTATGGCTGTAGGCGAACAGGTGTTTCCCAGGAGTGAAGCAGGTGTTAGAGGAGTGTCTTTAGGCAATAAAACGGTAGCTATGTCCTACATCTCCATAATCATTGATAAAATTCACTGTTCTTTTGAGATGATTTCTTCTCTGGCACTAAGGATCTCTCCCTACTCTTGCAATTGCTGTGAGAACCTTTTCCCCTCAATCACTGGTCAGAGACCTCTCCTGTGACTTCTAAAAGCAATGGGCTGACGACTCCCAAACTTAAATCTAGGTTCCTTCTTCTGACCTCCAGACCTATGGACCTAACTGACTCCACATCACCAGGTCAAGATGACTTGCCATTATCACACACTAAATTCCATATCTACCACATCTGCATCTCCCTGTCTCCATTTCAGTTCATGGGACATCCATGTGTTCAGTTAGTCAGACAACTTAGACAAACTCTCAACATTTGCCTTGGCCTCATTCATATTTATCACCAACTCTGCTTAATTGAACATGTAAAAAATTTTATTTAGCCACTTTTCCCTCATCTCTCCCATCAGTCCTTCCAATTTCTATCTCTGCTCTAATATCGTCTTTTCAAGGAACCCTTCCTTATCCAGATTGACTACCTTTAATTGTCATCTCACATTACACTGTAATTAAAATATATCTAATGAACCACTTTATGTAACTGTTTAAAATAAACTGATCCTGCCCTGGATGTGGAAGGCAAGGAACATGTTTGTTTTGCTATTTTGTGAATTTCTTATGCCTAACATAGGCCTGGGTATTTCATTAGTCTTTAGTAAGGACCATAGTTTTGGAGCACAATTTTATGAGCTTTGTGAGCTCTCTGGTTGTGGACATCCTTTGCGATCCATCCTTGATCTCGTCCTGTTGCCACTTAAAAGGAGAACTCCAGTCAGCTTTGGGAGTCTTGGCTCCTCTTCTGAGAGATGTGCTCTCAAAATTGGCTTCCCTTTCCTGCTTCCTCATTTTTCCCAGGAGAATGCCCTTGAATTCTAATTCACAGCTTTCTCTGGAATAACCCAAAGCCTGTACTGCCCTTCCCAGCCTATCACTGAGACTGAGGATTCTCCTGTTAAACATGACTCTTTTTAACCTTTTACCGATAACTTCCATATATATAATTCCATGATCACTATAGGCTTCTACCATTCCCCCTTTCCCCTTCATGACTCCCTCTTCCCCTTAATCCCTTCTTCTCTCCAACTAGTCTCTCTGCTGTTTTGATGTTATGATTTTTTTTCATTTATTATGCAGACTGTTAACCATTTTTATTGCCCTAGTTCTTGCAACACAGCACCTCTGTAGATTTGAGGGCACACATCCATCCCTGTCTCAAAAATCTGACTTTTGGGCTGTGGAGACGGCTCAGTAGATAAAGCACTTGTTTTAGGCTTTTGAGTACCTGAGTTTGGATCCCAAATAAAAAATGGAAATTGTGGAGGGCTTCTGAAATATCAGCATGCCTAGAGAGGGAGGTGGAGACAGTAAAATTTCATAAAAGCTCTTGAAGAAAGCTATGAATAATGAATAGAGAAATCTTGGTCTTGGGCTGCAGAGATGCTGAATGATTAAAGGCTCTTTCTTGCAAAGTCTGACAGCCCAGGTTCGATTCTCCAGTGTCCACATAGAACCAGAATCACAAAGTAGTGCATGCATCTTGAGTTCGTTTGTAGTGGCAGGAGGCCCTGATTCTCCTATTCCTCTCTTCTCTCTGAAATAAATAAATAAATATTTTTAAAAAGAAAATCTATCAAAAAAATTGACCTTGCCTCAAATAAAGCTGTTCTCTGACTTCCATGCATGCGTCATGTTAAGTACATACCCTCAGGCAAATGAACACACACTCATACACACACATGCACACACACACACACAACAATAACAACAACAAATTTAAAAAATTTTAAGATAATCTTACTGTCTTTGTGTCACTCATAGAAATCTGGCAAGTCCTTTACTTTCCTTCCCCTCCCTGTTGCTTCTGGTAGAGTTTACTTAACTTCCAGCCCCACCCAGTTCTTGCTGTATATTATCCCTTTCATCACTACCTCCAATTTTCCTTTAGGCTATTTATCCATTTCTTCCATCCCCACCCCAGTTTTTTCTATAGACTGTATTTATACCTTTGTTGTGTAGCAAATGCCTTCAAATTGAAACATTCTTTTCTGGAAAGAGGAAAAATTCAGGAGGTCGACAAGTTTGGGGAACTGAAACTTAAAGACCATAAAAGAAAGGCAGGCTTTATTGAAAGAATTAGAAATAAGTGAAGAGTTATGTGGTGTTGGTTTGCTGGGACCAGTAGGGCTGTGTTTACAAGAAAGTTAAAACAAACAAACAAAACAAAACAAAACCAGTTAATCCAACAGACCTTGGGGCTGGTGTGGGGCTGTAGTTGCTTTGCTGAGTCCCCTAGAGGGATGTGATCTCTATGCAGTAGAAGAGGCTTTGACAGATCTAGGTGACTTAGTGAGGCATGTGAATCAGCTCTGTAAAGTGAGGAAGCAGTTTGAAGGAAATTAGTGAAAATGCCAGTAGACCAAGGGGTCTGTTCCAGTCACTCAAGGCCAATGTGGTAAGATTTGTGCCAGACTAGATTTCTTAAGGGTAAAATTGACAAAAAGCCAAATGCAGTGCTAGTGAGCTTCAGGAAGGCTTTAAAGCCTGAAGCACAGTTCTCAGAAGGCATGAATGATAACCCAGTGCAGCTGAAGAATAAGCTTGTCCCAGGGGTGGCATTTGTGTGGCCAGAATGAGTCATGCACATTCTCTCCTGCTGAAAGGTATGCTGGGAGCGGAAATTACTCAGATAACCTGAAGCTGTCACAGCAGCTGGAGTGTGCCCGAGGGTGAGACTTCAGTCACAGTGATGGCTCCACAGAGCCCATCATGTGGTGGGGGCCAGCCTGAAGGGCAGGCCCAGCAACACACCGGAGAGTAGCCTCACTTCCTCTTGGTCCTGGGTGGGACCCACTGAACCCCTAGGGGCTGGGGTGGTGCCAGGCAGCTCCATGGAATACCACAGGCTAAGGAATCCAGATGGGCCATGAATAATGACTGTGCAATAAGGAAGGCCACAAGGAGTAGTGCCTCCATTCACACTGCTGTCCCCAGCATTGCTCCTATGAGAAAACAGTCAATGCAATTAATAGAATCTTCTCATTCTGTATTGAACCTTGCTAATGATGTTCTTTATATCCCTTTAGCTGGTGACTCCTGAGACCAACTGGCACCTTCTTGGAATGGATGGCAGAGAGCCTTCAGAGATCCTGCCTGTAAAAGAGGCCTCAGTACATGTATGTTATAGTGTTAACCTGTGGATGTCTTACATGTTTAGGAAAGCATTTTAGAAGACAGTGAAGACTCCAGTTAAAGAGTTTAAAGAAAGATATTCTGCATGGATGGAAAGGGGCACTCCACAAAGCCAAAATGTTATTGGCAAGAGAGTCTCCCAAAATGATAAAATCCATTGTCCATGCTGTTGGTTACATTCCAGAACTAGATGGTAAGATCCATCGCTTAAGGCACCACATGCTTTGGTTGCAAGACATAGAGAAATCAAGTTATAATTGAACTAGAAACAACTGCTCCCAGCTGGGCGTGGTGGCACACGCCTTTAATCCCAGCACTCAGGAGGCAGAGGTAGGAGGATTGCCATGAGTTCAAGGCCACCCTGAGACTACATAGTGAATTCCAGGTCAGCCTGGGCTAGAGTGAGACCCTACCTTGAAAATCAAAACAAAACAAAACAAAACAAAAAACAACTGCTCCCCTTACAATCTACCATTCAAAGTGTCTGGGAGGCTCTGCAGACAGCTGGAGAGTTGTCACCAACAGTGTGGACCCTGCGTGCTATATGATCAGCATGCAGTCCAAAGGTGCCTGCTGGTGTGAGAGTGGACAACTGTTGTGGGTAGAGATAAAAGCTTTCTGATTCGATTCAGGGTCTGCTCCCCAGGAGAGAGTTCATGTCTGATACTGTAAATCTGGGGGGAGGTCAGAGTCTCCAGTGGGAAAGCAACTGCTATTTTTTTGTTAAACACATGCTATATGCCTGTCAAATTGCCTTCTACACATTTGTTTGTGTGCTTATAGGATACTGTTATTACTGCTGCTGTCTCACTTGGTTGTGGAGAACTTTTACTACAAGCACTCAACTACTCAAGCTCCTGAGACAAGTGTCTATTCGTGTGACATAGTGGCCTACTGCTTAGCCATTGATGGACATCCATCTAACCTCCTCCAATACACAGGGAATGTCGGAGAAGAGATGAGCAGAAATAAGAGCCAGAGAAGGGGGTAGAATGTTGCATAGCACATTCTTCTCAATTGAAGTATTCAATTGAGAAGGACATCAGGAGGTCAGCAAGTTTGGGAGAGCTGAAACTTGAAAGGTTACTAGACCACACTGCAAGGTTTTGAAAGCAGTAAATAACTGTGGAGCGGCAGACTCTGACCAGTGTATACAGCAATTTTCTAAATCGCAAGACTCCTCCCTAAGGATCTACGATGGGTAAATAAGTGTTTAGAGGGATACTCTCTGATCAGCTCAGCTGCCTGCAAGTCATGCAGTGTGCAGAGAGATGCTGCATGCAGTCACCACCTATGCTGGGGTGGGCTTGTCAACGATACAGCTGTCTTCAGTTATCTATACTCCTGGAAACAACCCCTCACCCTGCTCTGTGTGTAACCCCCATAAACTCATTGGATCACCAAAACTGGTTTTGGTGCAATTGTACTTTGGTCTATTGTCTGTGCAGTTTCTGGGATGAATAGAAGTGTGTTCGAGTCTTCCCAAGGGGGAAAAAAAAAACAGGATCATAGAATTGTTCTTCTGGGATTGAAAGAACATCTTACCGATACAGTTTTGTAAATGAGAAAACAGGACCCAAAAGTAGCGTGTCTTCCAACATTCCAACTGGCCCTTTCTGGCCCTTCCTGTTCCCACTATGCTCATGAGCCGCAGGACTTTTCCTCTTAAATGTAAAAGGCTAAACCCCTTTTCTACCATGCACACGAATGTGCAGAATCCAGTATTTATCATTCTTTCTAAGTTTCTACCAATTATTCCACTGTGGACTTCATTCCTTTCCTTTCTGCCACTTAGCATTCTTTGAAATGAAGTTCTTTGCATTTCTTTTAGTTATTCTTTGAAGAATCATCTGTATTCATTATGCTCACATTACGCATTTGTACTGGGGATCTTTGATCTTTCCAGTTCTTCCACCTAGAAAATCCCTCTCTAGTTTATTCTCTGTTGTGGATCTGACTTGGCTTTGAATTCCAATGCATGTCTGTGACATATTGGGCTTCAGTGAATTTGTTGTTAAATGAATCAATGAATGGAAAATCTAATTTAGTCAGTTTTCATATTGATCATGGCTAACTTTCCTTGGATAACATCAACAAATTTATACTACTACAGTGTGAAACTTGCATCAAAGTGGACAATACTGGAAAATATTTATATGTATCCCACTCTTAAGAAGCAGTGATTTCCTAAGAAGAGATGATAAGTTCACCCTCTTGCTTGCTCACCTAAGAAACTATGTTTAATCTCCTCAAGTGATTCCCACCTAACTGTGCCTCTATAAGGCAAACATCTGGATTTTCTCTCCCTTGAAGATTGACAGGTAGAGGCTGGTGAGAAAGGGAAGAACAGCAAGAGAGTTACACATAGAAAAGGAATGCATGAGAGGAAAAAGAGATTGGTCTTGGAATATGGCCTCAGCCAAAGACACAGGATTGGAAATGTAAGCCAGAAAGTTTAGTTCTTAAATGATGTTTTGTATTGCAGGCATTATTTAAACATAAATTGCATTTAGGAAAGATTGTAACATTTGGTTTCTGCCCACTAAACCTGCCGGCTAGTATCTAACAATTTAAAATAATGAGAAAGTCATGTGACTTTATGAGAAAATAAGATTTCTTGGTCCATAATTTAGTGCCTTGAGTACATGTTTAACCTTCATTATGGAAGTCTCTGCTCTCTTCCACTCTGACCTGCTGGAAGGGTTTTAGACATCTCTGCAGATATGAACAGATGCAGATTAACCTGCAAGAGTTCAAAATATAAAATTGAACAGCAGGAAACATTCTTAAATGAAACAGTTAGCTTATTTAATAATATCTAACCATTTTGAGATATCTCAGAGGGCTTTGTTACGTTTTAAAGTCAAGTGTAGTCTTTAACCTGATCTTTAAATTCAACAGAATTTGAGTGAATGTCAATAAAATTAATGAATTATAAATTCTGTCTTCCAGCATATTATATCATGGCTGTCAATAAACAAAAATGTATTTCCTAGGATTGTAGGCATGGATACTAATCTATGAATTTTAATTTGATGACCTAGCAGAAGACCCTAGGAACATTTGAGCCATTCACACATCTGTTGGGTTATTACTAGAGTAAAACTGGATGCATGGACATTTTCGCATGTGAAATAAAATTTTAGTGTATTTGCATTGAAATGATTTTGTATATGGTTAGCAGGGTACTTTCCATAAAAACTCAAGTTGTATGAACTGTTACACATAGAATTATTTGACGTTTTCCTCATTTTTGCCTCTGACCTTGACTCACATATTAATTGGATTTCTGCTGGCCAACCTGATCCTTGTTACAGATGCACGCATCTCTCACCCCCAAACATCTTCTTCACCACCAGCTGCTTTCCTGTCTCCAGGAGGACAATAAAAACTAAGCCACTCTTGCTTACTGCTCTTGCTGCTAGGAGACATCTCTTCATGTTCTGTGCTCTGTCACAAATCATAAGTCAAGTGCTGTATAAATGTGATGGCCTATAAATTGGGGTATCCAGCTAGAGGTAACCTCAGCTAGGGGGTGGACAAAAGGCAAACAGAGGCTATGATGCTCTTAATTTCCAACTCCAAGGAAGAGAGAGGATGGAAATGCTCTTAGGTAGACAGTGTCAGAGGAACAATTTGTTCAAAGGCCCCTAGGAAAAAGGCAAATGTAGAAGCCAGAACAGCAGCATGGGGACAAGAAAGCACAAGTCCCATCTCACTGAATGGCTGTAAAACAGGACAGTGCAGAAACGCATACACTGGGAGCAGGTGATCCCTGTTTCAGCCATTATGAAACGAAGCTATCAGAAATCACAGTCTTGTCACTTCCAACAGTTAGATACATTCATGGAAGTACCTTGGTAATACTGTATAGCTTTTAGGTTTGCTATTGAGTACTAAATAATGAAGCAGTTTTGTTCAAAAGCAATATTTATTTTTCATGAAGATAAGGCATATTACATTTGCTATAGAAAATGCTATGAAAAGAAAGAGCCGTATGTTACCAACATGAAAAAAAACTCATAAAACACTCACTTTATGAAAATGTTCTGCCCTATAAGAACATATTGAACGAGAGGCATATTCCAGGTGAATGAGCTATATAGAAATGTGCATTTATTAGGGTTGATTTTGAAATGTAATTTGTACAGTGGGATTTTTTTATTCCTTTGATGACAATGAAACAAATTTATTGGCAACGTGTTTGAAGTGAGATAGGTAACAGATAACCGAGGGACAAGTTTAATAAAACACTCCGGAAAGAAAAGGAAAAGTGAATTAATGCTTGCTTATGTTTCAGATAATAAATAAAAAGTACAGGTAACATTGAATCAAAAGTCATCTCTGTTATTGCATCTGGAAGTTTATTGAAAATAGGGTAGAACACTCTAATGTTTCATATTCACAGCTATGGTGAGAGCTGTACAGCTAGACAGGGTGAGTGATGTAATATGCAGTTTGCTTTTGATACAGGAAGCTGATGTTTCACAGAAACTTGCTGGTGGTCCTGGAGGGAGAGAGTAGTTCCTGAATATGGATGTTTGCCTGGGCTGCTTTTTGTCTTTTGTTGTGTGTATGTGGTGTGTTTGTGTGCATGCGTGTATGTGGATTTCTCTATTGCTTTCCCCTTTGTTTTACTGAGTTAGGGCCTCTCCTTTGAACCCAGTGCCCTCAGATTCAGCTTAACCAGCCAGCTTGTCCCAGGGACTCTCCACCTTCACCTCCTCAGTGCAGGGATTACATGTGAATGCCATGCCCACTGGCATTTATGTGGGTGTGGGGGAACCCAAACTCTGGTCCGCATGCTTGCTTAGCAAGCTCTGTACTGATTGAGCTCCTGCCAGGGCTATTTCTGACTGTGCTCTGGGACTCAGGACAATTGGATCATGAGTATTTAATTTTACACTCACACCCTGAATAAGACCACTAGACACTTGCAGGGAACTTTTCAAAGGCTTCTGTCAACAGGTCTTTCTCCTCAAAGAGCTGACGAGCAGACACTTAGGTATAGTTGAGAATGTGGATCTGAGAGCATCATATTTAACGATCCAAATAGATCTGAGTCATTGATCTGACCATAGGACTTAACTAGCCTGGGCACTGATCCTACAACCAAACTAGACTCTCAGAAGAAAAGAGCTCTCCTTTCTACTCTCAAGGCAGGAAGAAAAATATAGTTCGCTGTGAGCAGCCCATGAGCTATCATGATTTCAGTGTTCCCTCTTAAGTGTCTTGCTTTGGAGAATGATGAATGGCTTCCTACTTCGGGAGTCAGTCTCTTTACAATAGACAGGAAGGAGCCACAGAGGGAAATTTTCTTGAAATACCAATAACTGGTGCAAAACAGTTTCCTAGTGGGAAAGCAAGGCGGGACTTGGGCTGCCACAGTTTACAGCTGGCTCCAGGGAATCAGTCCCCACACTTGGAAGAACAGGAGCCCAGATTTGACTCCAGCTGGTTCAGAAGCAGAAATGTAGACTCTTGAGTCTAGGATTAGGGATTGACATCAATACAATATGGTTGTTTTATTAATACACAAAAGCTTTTAGGTTATAAATATTCTATGATGGCTTGTCAGATGTAATGTGCTATTGTAATTCCATGTATATAGATTGAAAAAAAAAATAAGAACACAAAAGCAAAACACAAAAAATTATTGGCAGAGTTTTAGAATTTGGACCCATTATGAAATATGGATTCTATAAAATAGGCTATCTAATTTCCAGTTATGTCAATATTTTAATGCTTTTTCATTTTATCTTCTCCAAATATTCCAATGAACACCACCTTGACCAACACATATATAACCCCCGACCCCCAAACCATTCTTGAAAATATTTGCATCTCTGAAGGAAATTTTTATAAAAAGAACCCAGAGTTCTGCACAACTTACACATTGTCTCTTGACGAACCATAATCAAAAGCCCTCTATGATTTACTGAGATGGGTTGTCAATTTGCACAAAAGAGAACTTAATGGCTTATTTTCTAACCCGTTGACATTATTATGCTGTGCTTTTTTGGAGACAGGAAATTGTGGTACACAATTGGTACATGTAGTGAATCTCATGGGAAAAATATTTAAAATTTTGTTTTTTTCCCTGAAGCCATATTTGTTCTTATTATTAAGGTACAAACATAAGAAAACCTCATCTTTTGCCTTAAATGAACAAAACATTTTTTTGAAAGACCTCAAGATTCAAAATATTTAGTGACACAAAATTTAAAATCAAATGTATCTTCTGGATTTCTTAAAGAAAGGTTTCTTATATTTAGTACTCCTTATTTTGCAAATGTCAAGGATCTGAATAGTCTGATCATTGACATACTCTTATGCATCCGATTAAATGTACTGAACGAACCGTCTGATCTATTTACACAGAGGCATGGAGAAAGACATGTACCTGTGTGTATACATATACATACATGCAAATATGTATATATATATATATATCACCAAATATGATTATTAAATGCAATCCTATATTCTTGGATACAGAAGTTGATGATACACCCTTTACTCGCCATGGCGTTAGCAAAGCTATGTTGCCGCAGCAACCACTTGCAGTCATTGCATTGCAGGCTGGAAGCAAGTTCGGCTGCAGGGGGTAAGGGGCCCCTTCCCACATCCTCCTTAACCAAAGGTTCTTTCATGCTTAATGTAAGGTCGAGCACGGTCTTATCGAGGCGGTCTTGAGCTGCAGATACAGTCGCACCTCTCATGGTGATCCAACTGGATATCAACGAGAGCCATGCTCCTAGCTCTGCCTCTTCTCTTGAAATGGCCAGGCCCGAACTTCAGTACCTAAGACAAGAAGCATGCTGCTTATTAGAAAGCCCTTAGGAAGTAACTCAACCAGATAGCACCTACTTATTCCTCTTCTGGAAATTGGATTGTAACCATTTCAGCAATTCAGTGAAAGCTGTAGACCTTCTGTTAGAATGCACACAAATCCTAGGTTTCTAACCTAGAGGCATCCTCTGATGGCACTGATGAGCACTTGGACAGCATCTTTCAGGTTTCAAAGGATGTGCACAGATGCCACTTTCCACCATCAGTCAATGTTTGCCACGTAGCACGGGTGTATCACGTGCCTAGTTTACTGATTAGCTGACTGAGGTTATCAGGAGAAGTCCCTTGCCCGGGGTCTTTGGTCTGGGACTTCTCTAACTTGAGCGCTATCCCCTTCTGTGCTGCAGAGGGTATATGATCCTGAATGTGAAGTGCCCGGGGAGCCCTCATGCTTTGCTTGGGGTGCTTTGGTCCTAGATGAAAGTCAGATGAGGGAAAATCTTATTTTAATATCTGAATAACTTTTCCTGGTATCCCAAATTCTTCATTATGTATTCTCAGCCATTTCCACAGCCTCGAATTAAATAGAGACAGTCTTCACCAACCCCTAAATATCTACTGGGGAAACAAATGTGAACATGCCTAGAGTCCTCAGCACTCACATACCCCACTCTGCACTCACACACCCCACTCGGCACTCTGCTGTCACCACCTTGAGCCATGGGGCTTCCTGGGAGCCCAGGGAGGCAAGGGACAAAGTGATGCGTCATTTTTACATTCATCGATGCTGGGAATCCAGAGTCTGATTAAAAAAAATAGTAATTCCAAAATTCGGAGCAAAAAGAAACACATTAATTGAGTTTATGAGCAAGGCACAAAAATCTCCAAAGTATTTGTTATTGATACAGCCAGCCCAAATGACAGTTTTAGTAGCTAATTATATTGTCATTTCTCCTACAATTCTAATGCTTTTCGTAAATCAACCAAATTGTATGGTTTACTATGTGTTATCTATATTAACTGGATTATAAGAGCTTGTAGTGCAAGGACTATAAAAATTACTACCAACACAGTGTTTCCGAGACACCAGACACTATTATAAATGGCTTTATAAATACTATATTATTTGGACTTCATTGTGGGAGGTAGGTTGTATTCTATTTAATTTATTTTTTAAAAGGTTAGAGCTTAAATTACTTGCCTAAGACCATGGAGCTAGCATGTAAAGAACCAAAATTTCACTTTGCGGGGCCTAAGCCATGCTTTCAGACATGCAAGATTTTGTTTTGTCCGTCTAAAGCACATGCTGGGAAGTCAATAGCTGCTAAAGAAACACATCTTGGTGAACATGATGGGTGACAATATCTATGGAGAAGTGTGTGGGAACACCGTCTACTCTCCTTTTTGATGGGGACGGAAACTCAATCATATTGGAAAGTATGGGTTGGACCCCTGTAGTTTTGCCAATAATTTCTCCATTTCCTTACCATTATCCCAGACTCCCTGCATGTAAACCAGATTTGAAGCATGCAAGGGTGTGACATGATTCCCCAAAAGCTGAGCATGCTAATATTCTTTGTTTAAAGAAGAACATCACCAAGGTCCAACAATTTTCCATGATTGACTTCTGTAAAATCAGCGCTTT
The DNA here is from genome assembly GCA_004024765.1 of Zapus hudsonius. Taxonomy (NCBI): domain Eukaryota; kingdom Metazoa; phylum Chordata; class Mammalia; order Rodentia; family Dipodidae; genus Zapus; species Zapus hudsonius. Next base: position 78,172 of record PVHP010001339.1, read on the forward strand.
GTTGATTTCCTTTCTCATTTGGTGGCAAACAAAAGTGAGTGTTTGGGATGAGACGAAGTGTGGGCAGCTTTCCTAACCGGTCTACTGATTGTTCAGGGATTTTTCTCAGTGTTTTATATTAAGCAACAAGAGTGCAGTATATATGTGCTTTGCTGATAAGAAGAGAAAAATGAATTGGCAGACACTTTCCCCAGACAAGACAGGAAAACACTATTTGAACAAAGTGGAAATTGGACTGCTTTCCTGGCTGATCACAGCACTGATGTTCAAAGCTTTCAGACCATATAATAGTCTTAGGTTCAGGTGTACCACATTGAAAGGAGGACAGAGCAAGGATGACTTGAGGGAGCATGGAACCCAGACTGCAAACTGGTGGTTTATGGGTTATCTGGCCACACTGCTAAATTAATTACAGCAACCAAAGGAACTTACTAATAGAAACCATCACAAATAGCTTTTCTATTTTCCAAGCTTTGGTTCACAGCTGTGACCATACACAAAAGAATAAAAATCCACTGAGGGGTAGCCAGCCATTTCTTAGCACCTATGGGTGAAAATAGAAATCTTGACTCCTTTCCTTTTTTCTGTGAAAAACCATATGCAGCCAGGAATGTTGTCATGGGCTATACGGAGAGTGACAGATCAGGTTGGTGGCTTTCATAGCACTACAGAAAATCAGAGATGCTCGGTTCTGTAAATTACCACATCATAGTCACAAAAAAAATTGAACTACAGTTACTTGCCCTGTTGCCAATAAACTCCTGAATGAGTCATTGCCATTAAGCTATCACACTAATAAAATATTACCAGGCAGAAAAGCTTTCTGCTGAGTTGGGTTCTTGTTTATTGGGAATAAAAAAAATGTTAAAGGCTTGTAATAGTTCTCACATTACTGACTGACATAGGAACACAAGTACATATTTCAGGGAAATACATTGTGTATACCTGAACCATTATGAGTTTATTTAAGATTTTCCCAACTTCTAAAGCAGAGTGTATTCAAAACACACACACACACACACACACACACACACACACACACACACACACAGTTCCTTCCTCTTTGTGTGTGTGTGTGTGTGTGTGTGTGTGTGTGTGTGTGTGATCGTCAGCCACATGCCACTGGGATGAATCTCCAAACCAAGCACAGTTTTGGGAGGAAGATATTTATTGAAGTAGCAGATCCAGGGGAAGTTCTAGAGTGGCAAATGAGGCTGGCCCCTTTCACAGATTCAATCAGAGAGAGAAAAACCCATCACCAGCACCTCAAGCAAGTACACTCAAAACTAGTGGTTCGCCCACTAAACAATGTAACTCATTATGAACAATAAAAAAAATAAAATAAAATAAACATGTGTGATAAAAAAGTGCTCTCTAAAAAGAAAAAAATAGCAAACAGCAGAAACTCCAGACTTGAGCTTGACTGCTCTTTGAATGTGCATAGCTGGAATTTCACACCCACCCCAGCAATACCTTTGGGCTGCAGTGTGGGTGTGGGGGACATGAGCTAGGATGGTCTGAGGAGAATGTTGAGTGTCCTACTCCATCCCTGTTTTGCCTGGACTTGTTTTGATTTAGGACCTTGCAGGGCTTCAACATTTCTCAAGCCTCTTCTCTGTGGAACTAAGGCTAAAGGCACTTGTGGACATGCCCAGCTGTGTAAGTGGGATCTGGAGACTCAAACTCTGGTAGAGGTCTTAGAACTTCACAGGCCATCATACATACATAATGATACTGAGACATCTCTCAAGCCTGCACAGTTTCTTAGGCAAAAAAAATCCTATTTTTGTTTCTGTTTTGACTAAAAAAATGTACAGAGTCAAGACAATATGACAGACAGAAACAGCGAACAGTTCAGCAATGTTACATAGAGAAGTGTGAAGGAGACAAGCATAACCTGGGTTGCAGTGAGGATTTAGAAAATGCTTTGTATCTTCAACAGCCATGTAAAGCAGGAGGCACAGTGGTTCTTGTGTCTGTAATCTTAATGCATCTGTGGCAGTGGGAGGTGGAGGCAGGAGAATCAGCTAGTCTGGCCTTCCCAGTGACAAAACAATAAGAGAAACCCTGTCTCAAATACAGTGGGAGGAGAGAGCCATCTAATGTGAGATGGGCTTGCAGGGGAGTTCCAGAACTTGGCATTAGGTTCAAGTATCATTCTTGATGCATGTTGGCCTTATATCTTGCCCCCCTGCAAGTTTTCTAAGCTTGAGCAAGAAGGCCCACTGTGAAAGGAGGAAGAGACGACAAAGGGTGTGCACTCGTAGTATTGGAGTACAGAAACCGGGATTCCTTTCACTCGGCAAGTGAGTCATTGGGACTGGAAAGTGGTCATAATCCAGGAAGCCTCACAAAGTTGCATTTATACCTAGCTTGCACATTACAGTCACTAGATGCTGTCATTCACTCAGTACCCCCACGAGGACAGGCCACAGTTATCACTACCATTGTAAAGTTGGAAGCATAACTTTTTCTTTCTTTTTGGTATGTGTGTGGGGTGGAGGGGTGTACATGTTCACATGTATCAGAGCATGTGAGCCACAGTGTGCATGTGGAGGTCAGAGGACAACTTTGATGTCAGCCCTCACCTTCCACCTTGCTTTAAGAAGGAGTTCTTTTCACTACTGAATTCGCCAGTGAGCTAGCTGGCCTGTGAGCTGCTTCTGGGGATATTCTGCTGTCCCTGTCTCCTGTCAAGCGGGCACACTGGGATTGCAGGTGCTTGCCTTACAGCCTCCAGCTCTTTGGGTTCTGGACTTCTAAACTCACATATTCATGCTTACAAGACAAGTGCTTCATCCACTGAGCACCTTCCAGCCTCTCTTTTTTTGTAAGCATTTTTTAATGCATCCATTGTAGTGGATCATGTCTCTGTTTTGTATTGACTGTGGACTTCAACTATGGATTTTGTTCATATTCCTAACACAATTTCAGTAAATTAAGATGTTGAGGGAAAGACAGCATGGAACAGTTAATGTATGGTGTCATGCAATTTCAAGTCTTTCTGCAAGTGTATGATTGCAAAGGGAAGTAGAGGCCCTAGGTGCTTTCAGTGTCTGGTTCTCAGCTATCTTCCAATGTGGTATGGTTGGACCAATAGTGTCTCTTTTCTTATCTTGCGCCTTTTCTGGAATTTTCTCTCCCATCAGGAATACAGCACAGACCTAACTTGGGGTCTGACTCCAGAGTAGAGAAAGGAAATGAAATAAGCGTTTCTCTAGGAGCACTAGGAATGCTGTTCCATGACAAATAATATTAAAACGTTTCCTGACTTCCATTATGGTTTGATATGCCCTTGACCCAAAACCTCACTTCCTTTAGCCAGAAAGTAGAAAGTCCTTAAACAAAATTTCTTTTGTCTTTTTGGTTTCACTTTGCAGTGATAGGTAATAGTTTCAACAAAAGATGTTACAAACCTGTAAGAAGTACAAGTATTATTCTTTTAAGTGTACAACCTGGACTTAAATTCTTAGCATCACACTGTGGAATCATTGCCGTTTGTGCCTTTCTTGTTGAGTGTTACATCTTATGACTTGCCGTTCATCCTTCTAGAATTTATTGTTAACATTACATTACTCTAATGTGTCTTATATTTCATGCATAAATGCCCACTTATATCTCCAAGCTCTCAAATTGTAATAGGATGCCAAGTTTTAATATCAAATTCTACAATAAAATACAAAGAATCCTCTATAATCAATTTCCCCACTTTTCCTGGAGACAAAAATGATTTTACGTGCTATAAATATGCATGGAACAAAGATGGTCTAGACTCTATCCAATACAATAGGTATTGGTCATATGTAGCAATTTATACTTCAATTAAGATTAAATAAAATGTAGATATCAGTTTCTAGACTGGGTAGGTGACTCAGTCAGTAAAATGTCCGCCTTGCAGGCATGAGGACTTGAGTTCAATCTCAGAAGACACATAAGAAAGCCAGGCTTGGTGGTAATTATTTATCATCCCAGGCTCATTGGCCAGTCAGTATAGCTGCGAGCCAGTGAAATGTGACAGTTCAGGCAAGCTCCATAGCCCCCCCTCCCCTTGAGTGGGAGGTGTCTAGCTAGAGCTCAAAACCTAGGCACTAAAAGTGATTGGTCAGATATGAACCAGCCACCTGTCTCCCTGCTCACCTGGGGCAGGAAATACTCACTGAGCAGATAATCCTGTCTCTTCCTCACTCACCTGACCTAGAAGAAGGACCTCTGACTCTCTAGAGCCTGTAAGGTTTCCCCTGTTGGGAGGGGCTGGATTTCTCCTCCACCTAAATCTTTCCTTCTCATGATCTTTCCCCTTCCTGCTTGTTTAGCAGAACATCATAAATTCTGTTAAAACTCTCCATGTGTTCTCCCCACACTGGTGGCTGGAGAACTCTGTAACTCCTCATGTTCCCTTAATAAAGTCTCCCACTATACCTTAATATCTGTTGTCTATGATTTTAATTTTTTAGCTTTGTAGACAAGAATTCGGGTACTCCTTAAATTTTGGTGTGCATTGGAATTTCTGCTGGGCATTATCTAAATTCTAATCCTCAGCTCACCCCGCTACAGAAACATCCTGCCACCAAAAATAAATAAATAGTACATGGTGCCTAGAGGTCTTCTGCCCTACCCAATAACTCAATACCTGCACATACATAATTGTGCACATCCACAAACATGCACGGAAGTATGAAAATGTTTCAGTCTCTCTCTGCTTCCTGTACATTTCACATGCTCAACAGTCTCAGATATGGAACATGCATTTCATCACTGCAGAAAGATCCACCATAGTGTGGGTGGCTAAAGCCTCACGACAGTATCACTAAAGGAAGGAGAGAAAATAAATGTCCATCTTTCTCTGTCTGCTGCTAGGTTTTGGGTTGTTGATTCAACAGACATAGCCTGGGGACTAAATGTTGAAACACAGTAGGTAGTATTATAAAAGGTCACCTTTTTTCAAGAGAATTTCCCATTCTCAGTCACTGTATTTTTGAAAAAGAAGAGAACTGTTCTACAACATATATGCGGCATGCTTTTTGGAGTGCTCCTTTTTAAAGGGTCATCACCAAAAGTATCTTTCAAAATGACACACATCACTTTTTGGGTCATTCTCAGATTCCTTTCACCTTTCTTCTATGAAATAGTCATAAAACCTAGGGTGTATTTTCTGACTGACGCTGAAGCAGAGCTAGAGACTCATGGGAGTGGTCCACCCCCTGACCCAGGGGGCACTATTATACTTGAGGACAAAGGGACAGCAGAAAGAAATGGACAGATAGCCCGAGGCATCCCTGGCTCATCACCACTGGGTCACACTCTACCTCTCCTATTATCCATGATGATAGATCCTTTATCAAACCTACTCTACACAAACCATTTGTGCTTATATGTTTGTTGGGGGTAGTGTCTTAAAAATGATCTAAATTTGTATGCATTTCTCTATTTAATCTTTTATTATGGTGGCCTCAGGCACGAGCTCAGAACGAGTAGAGGAAAACATTACCCTAACCTGGTACCAGCATGTTCCAAGAGGCAGAGAGGAATCCCAGGAAAGAAGGCAAATGCCCAACAGGAAATCTCTATATTTTCAAGAGCAGAAAATAACAGATAATATTATATTTCACTGGGGACTGCTCAGCCCTCTACAGGAGTGGCCTGACCTTTGAACAGAGAAAGCCAAGACATTAGCTGCATTATCCATTCCTTCGTTTTGCAGATTTTAATGCCTTGACGTTGAGCATTGAAATATTTGTGGAGAAGCGTACAGGCTTGTTAAGTGGCAAGTTCTGGTTATTCCCTTAGGGTGCCATCTCTCATAGAAACTCATTTCACATCTCATCAGCTGCAAGTGAGAGCTGGGGAAACTACTTTTTCATCTCGCAGAGGTAAGAGTACAGAAATGGAACTGATAGAAGAAAGGGCTGGAATTTTTCCCTAATGAGACCAGGCTCAAACAGCCCCATTTCTGGAAATGGAAGAAGCCTTCTTTTGTTTCTCACAGATTCCTTGACAATGATGATTGTGACACATTTCAGGGTATTTTGGGAGCTGAGGGGAAATCTGACAGGAGTGTTTGTTCCAGGTATGCGGATACTGACGAAATGATTGATGCTGTTTTGTCCTTTTGTCCAGCACTTGACAGGATGATTCCAAGCAGGGCTCTGCAGAGCCCTAGAAGTGAAAATATTATGACACATGTTGGAGGGAGAAGCTGCCGGATGCCAACATTTCAGACCTTCTCACACTTGAACAAAGAGATCAAGGGTTTTCTCCGCTAGACATGAACTGTGAAGAGAAACTTAAAGGTAACTGTTATTGTGTACAGAGACGAGAAAGGAATCAGGAAAAGAATGTAACTGGGCCCCCTTTGGATGACTTTAGAGGTGACTGTCTGGGAGGCAATAGGTCTTCAGGATGTTTCCAGAATAAAGAATTAAAAAAAAAAAAAAAAAGCTAAAATGTCTGAAGCCTGAGCGGAGAGTCAAGATAAAAAGAAATCACTCCATAAATACATCAAAGGATTGAACTTGCCTGTTGTTCCTCAGCATCATTGCTGGGTAGATCTTGTCACTTCGTGGATTATTGTAACTCTAACCTGATTACCGCATTCAGGGTGCGACTAAACATTACAAAATTCACGTTCTTAGACTGAAGGCCGATATGCAATCTAGAGTTCATCAGTTCACACCAAAATAAAACACAATGAACACAGACGATAGCATTCTCTAGAAATGAGAACAGCTCATTATTTTTCCTTTGAAAACAGTGGGGTGGAGCAAGCAATTCTTTTGACTAAGAAAACATGTTTTATGTGGGTCTAAAGTAATGTGTCCACTCTTTCCAAGTAGAGCATGGCTACTTTGCTGGCACCTTCTCCCTTTCCCAGGCTGTAAACATCTGTGTCGAGTTACTGGCTTTCCTTTAGCCCAGAAATTACCTAAAAATTACCAATTTTGCATTGTTTTACAGAATGCGAAGAAACAAAAACAAAATGCCCTCCATAAAGCTAGTTGTATTTATTTCTATTTTTGTTGTTTCGTGTTTGTTTATTTTTGAGATCGAGTCTCATCCAGTAGCCTATCTTAGCCTTGAACCCACTAGCAGCACACCTTGGTCTCTGATTGGTGGTGATCATTCTCTTGTCTCAGCTTTCCAGACATGAGCCAGCATGCCTGGTTTCCAAAGCATCTATTCTTTGCTTTGATAGATATTGATGGGAAACGTCTCAGTCATTTCTATAAAGCATCTGCTTCATATCTTATGTTCAAGCACATTTCCAGGTGATGTTTTATATATTACAAAATGCATTTCATAGGCATGGGTCTATTGGCTTTTCACAGTAACTCTGAGAGAGGTTATTGGGTTTCTTAGCCCCATTTCAGGTATGCACAAAGTGAGTTTCTAAAGCTTCTCACTGGGAAGTGCCTCCATCACTAGTTAGAATTCCCCATCAATGCCAGAACAGCCATAGCTCCTCTTCCTTCCATTCCTCATAGTCAGGAAGGTACTGGGTATTTAAACAGAGAACACAGCATTATAAGCCACAAGAACACGGACTATGGAGATGAGTGATGGGAACTTGGGTCCTGGCTTTCTGATTCTGTCAGTCAACTTGCTGATCTGTTTAGGACTTAGTTTTACTCATCTATAAAGAGAACAAAACAGCACCCTTTGACAGCATTCCTGGCAACCCCTCACCAAGCTACTGAGTATTTGGGATGGAGTTACTACCCAGCGTATGATCAGGTGGTTTCATGGTATTATTTAAGGTTACTGCTCTCCTGAAAGTTTTGTTTTTTAACCTTTAGATTTACTTCCCCCCCATTTTTGCATACTCAAAGAGCTAATTTCCCAGGCAGGATTAAATGCTTTATAGCAAAAAAAATAATAATAAAGCATTTTTAAGGAAAAAAACATTTTAGCATTTAGAGACCACACAGGTCTCAAACAATTTGCAACCTGTTTGTTACTATGCTTATTTTTATTTTCCAAAATTTTAAAATTATTTTGACAGGGTGAATATGGGTGCACCAAGACAACTTGCTTATTGTAAACAAACTCCAGATCCAAGCACTATTTTATGCATCTGGCTTTACATGGGTACTGGGGAATCAAACCAAGGTCATTTTGGTTTTGCAAGCAATTACCTTTAACCACTGAGTCATCTTCTCACCCAGCTTATTTAAATAAAATGATTTCATTGAATTAAATTTTGGTCCTTAGCATTTTCCTACAGCCTTCTAGATTTTTTCAGTTACATCCTGTAAATGAATACCAGTGTTTTGTCCAAGGAGGACAAGGAAATTCTGAAAGCCTCATTTGGGTAGATTTTTACATGCTAACCAGCCTATGACTGAATGCCTCTTGCAGTTAACAAGCTAGACCACCATATTAAATGGCCCTATCTTCAAGTACCTCGAGGACCATCAGAATCCAGCTCAGGGCAGTGCTGGAAGATGTAAGTCCAGGATGACGTACCTCATGATACTTTTTCACAGTTTTTCCTGAATTGCATGTGCAGGACTTCCAGTTGGCAGTTCCACAGCCGCAGTTCCCTCCACATCGTTGCACGAGCAGACAGCGTGGAAAGAAGACCACGTTGGTCAGCTTCAGCTCCTCTCTCAGATTGACCGAGTAATTTCTGGGCGTGCAGCTGTAACGCTTGACATCATCATTGAGCCTGTCCAGGTCCACTGTGGGCAGAGACACACACATACACCGTGTGAGCAGACCACAACTGTAAGCAAGGATGATGTGCAGAAGCTCTCATCAGGATTCTGCACGGGTGCAGGGTCATTTCTGACTTGGGGGCTCCTATTGATGGAGCCACCTAAGGTGGAAAATCCAATTTCTCTCTTGATCTTGCCTGCCCTTCTAAAAGAATAGCATCAACAAAACAAACAAAGAAAAAAAGATTCCTTGGCTGAAATTTGTATCTTGGCCCAAATTTCCTGGAACAATTTTTTTAAAGCCATTTCATGTAGCCTAGGCTGGCCTCAGACTGACTCGTTTTGTAGCTGAGGATGACCTTGAACTCCTCATTCTGCTGCCTCCTTTTCCCCAGTGGGAGGATTATAGGCATGTATCACGATGCCTTGACCTGGGGACTTCTTTTTCATTCAAGATTTAAAAATATACACCGAGACAAGAAAATGAAATATTTGGCAGTTTAACTCAATATGATTATGTTCAACAAACAAACATGAATTGCTCCTTGGTTCTAAATAATAACAGAAAGGGAAAGGTTTTAGTTTTTATTTTAACTCAACAGTCAACCACACTATCCAAGGAAATGGCCCTGTGGTGGTGTGAGCCGAGGGCACATTGCACTGCTGGTCCTTGGTGGCCGTAGCATAGTGGTTAAATCACGGCTCTTGGTGATGCCAGGCTTTATCATCCCGACTCTGCCTTCTTTCCTTTGTGAAGTTATCCAATAGCTCAGAGCCTCAACCTCCTGTCTATCACAAGGAAATATTTGAAGGGATGAATAGCTCATGTCTGGTACTCAGTGAATGCTGCTGCCTGTTATCCATCTTGATTCATTTGATTCTCTTTCCTCTCATAATTTAACCCTTAAAATCAATCATTAAAATAAAACAATACCTTATTTTTTTCTCTCTCCTGGCTATTTCTTTACATAAATAATTTATCAAGTTGTTTGCTGAATGGAGACTACTATGAATACTGCATTGTCATAAATACTTACTTGGAGTGCTGTTGCATAAATTACATTTTATTTTATTTTAGTGTGTGTGTGTGTGTGTGTGTGTGTGTGTGTGTGTGTGTGTGTGTGTGTTGGTGAGAGGACAATCTTGGGTGTCATGCTCAGGAACAATATTCACCCTGTTTCCGAGGCAGGGTTTCTGGGTTTCTCATTGATCATAAACTCACCAGTTAAGCTATATTGGCTGGGAAGCAGCCCCAGGGAGCCTCCTGTCTCCTCTGCTGGGATTACCGAAGATTACCACCACATCTGGCATTTTTATGTAGGTACTAGGGAGCTGAATTCAGGCCCTCATGCTTGCAAGACAAGCCCTTTATTGAGGGAGTTATCTCCCTAGCCCAAAAATTACATTTTAGATAGTGTTCTTAAAATCCAACCACCTGTTCATTTGGTACCCACATCCCCTGATTGGTATACAGCTAAGTATCTCTTGTGGAACTATAGTTTGAACAAAGTCTTTTGTCTGTTCAGGCTCCACACTGGTCTTCGTCCACTCCAGCCAGGCCCCCCAGGAGGAGTGCCACAGATACTAGACATGATCCCACGTTTACCTAGACTCCAGTTGGTAAATTCCTTAAAACAAAACTGCTTAGGAACCATTAGAAGTGGTCTCTTGGGCAGAGATCACAGGCCAAGGATGATAGAAATAAAATGCATGTGAGGAAAACCGATGGCAAACATATTGGCAAAGAGTCATTTAACCCCACACAGCCAGAGAGTCTCCCCCAGAGTAAGAGACAGGCCAAATGGCCAGGTGACCCTAGAATGGGGTTAAATGGCACAGGACAGTCCCTGTGATGAGAGCACTTCTGCAGATTCAGACGGGCAGCTGTTCTTTGATTCTCAAGGGCAGGGATTTATCTACAACTGATGCTCTGAGCCCAGGATGCTGTGGAGACTCAGTAAATGCTAAATAATCATTGTGCATAATTTATGGCTGTTTTTTTCTTCCTTTGTAAAGACATGTCATAAGTTTAGCTATAATCAATCCAGATTTAAATTGAATGAACTCTGTCTTGGGAAAGGAACCATTTTATTGCTGCTAAAGCCGTGAAAATAACTGCAAGCAAAGCAGGAAGGATTACATAAATGGATTAAGAAGTGCAGCAGTCATCCATTACAAGTGTCACCTTGAGATAAATACTGATGCTGGCCTGTGCATTACCGGGCTTGTGGATCGGGCTGATGGGGGGCAGGGCCAAACCTGCTGCCCGTGACAATGACAATGCATTTGTCTAATACAGAGAGGAGTAAAAAGGCGCAATTAGCAGGGAGGGACCGTGATGCATGCTGAGGCAGAGAGGGACTTCTGAGCTCTGTTTAGGCACCTTACGCATGCAGTTACATTGAGTTGTCCCCCTTCAGTTGAGAAGAATAACCAGATAGACAAGAGATGGAATTAACACCTTTGTTGCTTATGATCCATAGCCTCTTCCATATCCAGTGGAGTAGTGTGTTAGGTGTAACCCACTGGCTAAAGGAAAATCCCAACATCACTAGGACCAAATCAGGCTGTGTGATAAGATGCAGAACCGGAGTTGGGGTAGTTCATTCTTAGATGCAGGCAATATCCAAGCCAATTTACAGCATGCCATACTCATGGGATTTTAGCTCAATGCCACAGTGCTTTCAAGAAACTAGACAAGAGCTGCAGAGATAGCTGGGCGAGTAAAGTGCTTGTTTTGCAAGCATTAAGACCAGTGTTTGTTTGCCAGCACCCATAGGTAACTCTGGGTGTGCCAGTGCCTTCCTGCAATCCCGGTGCTGGGAAGGTAGAGACAGGAGGATCCCAGAGCTTACTGATTAGCCAGTCTAACCTAATTTGTGAGCTCCAGGCCAATGAGAAACCGTGTCTTAGAAATGAGGTAGACAGTTCATGAAAATAACACCCAAGATTGTCCTCCATTCTCCTCGTGCACCTGCACACGCATACACAAATACCACCCATAAAATATAGAAAATAAAATAGAGCACACACGTCTTATTCCTCTGGATCCAAACTCCTCACAGGTCGAACTGTTTTACTAACTATCACTGGTTACTTCTATTTCTTAAAGAAGAGGTTTGTAATTCTGTCAATTTTATGCACCGATTCCCTGATGTGACTAGGACTGTGGCTTAGTATGTGGTTTAGCACCCAGATGCTCTGTTTACCAGGGGCCTGAATCCACAGAGGACTCAATGGTGAACTAGAACTAGGAGGTTCTTCTGACTGGATGCAAATAACTTGAAAGCATGATTGCAGGGGACACTGTGTTTCCAGCCAGAGAAGAGGGACCTGGCAGCCCAGAGCAGCGCAGTGAGGTGTCAGAGAGCAGCTGAGCAGCAATTAAGACTTCCACGCTGTGGTCAGGAGGACGCTGCTGCGAGACTTTAGGGAGCAGGGGAGGCCATGTGGTGCAGACCTGGGGAGCAAGGCTGCCCTTTCTACTTCTGCTTCAATCTCCATGGCTGAACATTACAGAACAGCAAGGATGTTTCAAGTTTAATTCAAAGGCTCATTAATTTTATCCAATTCCCTTTAATTCACCCAAGCATACATGGTATTAAAATACCACTTTTGCTGTCCTTTCAAATTTAAGTGGGGATGTTTTCATAGATCTTTGACATCAGCTGCGGTTCTGAACCTTTGCCACAGGCTTCACTGTCCAAGGTTTCCTCTGGACACATTGTTCCAGGGTAGGATGCTGCCCATGCATGGAGAAACACACTTCTTCCTGCAACCCCAGCCTTGAAGTGCAGCCCAGTTGCAGGTTCTGGTACCTGCATACTGGGTGGGGTTGGATATGAGTACACACCTTAGTCCAGTTTCTAATAGACGAGGGCCTACAAGTGGGATAAACACTCAGTCTGGTCTTTTTTTTTATCCTGTCCATTAGATCTATCTGATCACCAGCATCAGGAACTGTAGAAAGTTCTCATACATGACTGCATGAAGCAATCACAGTTGCTATGAATTACATAGAGGACTGACCCTTACTTACACAATTGAAGAAATTAGCCCTTGAAAACTTAGGAAAACAATGGCCCCTAGCTTCTCTGCCTCTGAGCTATAAGTTCTTAGATACAAATTAATGATCTTTTATTTCTCCTCTCCTGTGGATGGTCCCTGGGAGAAGGAGCAAAAACAACTCAATGAAGGTGACCTCTTCTAAAGCCACTCGGTGTCAAAAATGAGAGGAAGGGCAGAACTAAAGAAAATACATTATCTTTGTGTCATGTTTATTTGCAAGGCATTGGCATATGGTAACTACTACCTGGATGAATCAAAAAGAAGCTACTGGTTTTCTTTCCAGTTGAAATTTTCATATCCTAGATGAGAAATTCTAGTCATCTTTTGGAGAGCATGTAGATCACCTGGTCACATGCTGAGAGGCTCTTTAACCTCACCAACACTCGGTGCTGTGGAGTGTTGTCAGAGAAACAAGGGGTCTGAAACCTCTCCCATGGAGGAACCATGATGCCTGCAGATGACAGGCACTAAGACCCATGGCTTCTGCAGCTTGGCTCTCTAGTGCTTTTTTCAAGGGGCTGAGAAAGACCAGCACAATCTGTTATGAAAAGTGCTCAACACTTCACACGGATGTTGCCACATTACATTATGGCATTTGGGGAAGCGGGGATGGGCAGAGGAATAAGTTGTATATTTATAACAAGCAACCTGGAGCTCAGGTTTTTTCCAAGGTTCATAAATTCCCCAGGAGCTGTCTGCTCATCTTTATGGGCTTTACAATCTCATTATGATTTTCAGATTCCTTCTTCTATAAATCATGATCTAATGGCAAAAACCCTTTTAACAACACAATCTCAAATTTGGAAGTGCAGATAAATATGTAAAATAAACCTCTATTTTTTCATAATTTTAGAACAGGTTATTAGGATATTTATACTTAAAATCATGAACTATAGTAAACTGCCTAATTCCATTAGTGGATATAATATTTAAAAAATCATTTCCTACTTGTATTTATAAAAATTTAAATTAAATCAAAGTAAGATGCAATTCAAAGTCACTAACTTTTCAAGGTTTAAGAACATTTTGAAGCAGTGTGGGAATAGGAATTCCTCAGTACCTCCTGTGTGCCCAGCACTGTGTGAGACACTTTCGGAAGCTTGCCTATTACTGGGTCACAACAAACCTCCATGGAGTACAACAGTTCTCATCTTACAGATGCAGAGGTCACTTCTCTAAAGCCAATGGACATAAATGAACATTCAATAAACAAGTGGCAGGAAATGAGTGGTTAAGTGAATGCCTGAAAGACATTACATTAGACATGAAGTCTGTCAATTTATAAGGCAGTTCTCTGAACCCTCAGAACTCATCCCCTGGGGGGAATGAATGCAGTTCATCTATGAAATGAAAAATAGAAACACAAGTTAGGAGATGACAAGAACCAGAAAGGTCTTTAAATGTCCTTTACTTTTAAAACTCTTTTTTGAAAAAAAATACTTTATTTATTTTGGATAATCTACTGTGCTATTTTTATACTTAATGGAAGGTTAACTTTTCCAAGGTACAGTTATTACCGCCATTGCAACCAGCTTAATTTACATAAAATTAAAAGCTTCCTGTCAAGTTAGCAGAGGTATAATATATACCTTAACTTGTTTTTTTATATTTATTCTCAATAATTAGATATATTGTATGAGCAAGTTTTATGGTGGTATCCCCATTTCCCTCCTCCCCGTTCCCAAACCATTGGGGGGGGTCTTTCTTCATTGGCTTGCTGGACTAGTGCAGGGGATAGGGGATAGGGGGATATGGATTATAGGAGAGGTAGCCAGTTTTCTCTCTCTTCCCCCACCATGGCTCTTAGAATATTTTCACCCCCACTTCCAATCAGATTCCTGAGTCATGGTGGATGAGTTTTAGGTGTGTTTTACTGTTGAGGTCTTAAGAATCCCTGAATTTCTGAGTTGGATTGTGTTGGGTATCCTCAGTGTCTGTCTATACTATTCTTTCACAGGTCATCTGACTTGCTGTGGAGGTAGGTCTCTTGCTCATCTCGCCACTTCCTCAAAGGTTTCATTTGGACTCTGTATCATAAGTTAGGGATGGTTCATCTAAGATAAGTGTCTAAACTTTCAATAATATTGAGTTCCACACAGCACAGGCTTTGCAGCTAGCAAAGGCAAGTTCATGACATGGCTTTTCACTTTGAAATTGACATAGAACCTTTCTGATTTGTTTCTTTTTCTGTGTGAAAGTTGGAATAATGGTCCTCTCCTGCCCATGCATTTATTAAACTTGAATGAGTTAGAGTATTTGAAAAACAAGACCAAATCTCGAGTCTCTACAGGTATGCCCCACATTATTGTTGCTGATGAATTAGGTCAGACTGAGAGCAGAATTACCTACAGCAGTAGCTTAGATTCTGCAACTTGTGATCACTAAGGAAAGGAAGGTCATGACCACCTTGATCTAAACATCAGAAAGGCAAAGATCATGTGTGCTCAGCTCAATTTCATGGGACTTAATTTCATGGCCCTTTGTAAGTAAAGCTACTTATGAGCCAGATCTCTCTGTTATAGAAAAATGTGTGCTTTAGGATGGGTCATGTCTCCTTAATCCCAGGGTCCCACAGAGCAAAGGTCTTTTGCACTGTTTTCCAGTGCTTCATAGAAAGAAATAACATAATGCTCGAGGCATAGAATGCATAACAAACATAGGTTCATCTGTAATAACAGAAAAAGCCCAGAAAGTGCACATTTACTCATTTAGACCCTAAAAGTGACCTGCAGCCTGCCCTGCTAAATGTAATTTTTAAATCAATTTGCACTTGAATAATACGCCAGGAAGAAATGACTTTGATTTTGAGAATGGGGTTAGCAAAGCCACAGCCTTATCTAGGAGAAAAGGTAACACTGAGACTTGATGGGAAAACTGTTTGAAAGTTCCCTTGTGCCTTTGTTGAGATTGTGTGTCCATTAATGTTCGCTGAGAAATGAGTTTGTATGAAACCTAGAAATTCATAAATCATATGCCTGAAGTCTTATGAGACAAATAAAGCTTAGTAGAGGAAACATCCAATGAGCACAATGTGCCAGATAGTTAATGGGAAGATAGTATTCTAGAAAAGTTTAGTACTTGGCAGTTCTTCTGTAAACTTTTAAATGAGTGCACTGAATACACAGATACTAAAATGTGACACTATTTGGATGCTGTGTGTGAGATTCTCCAGATTACAAGTGATTATCTCAGAGCCTTAAGGGAAGAGAAGAGGGTTCAGGGAAGTATCCTGGTTCTGCACAGAGCTTTGTAAGCATTTCAAGTAACAACATGGGGTGGCACTTGTTGAAAACTCACTAAATCTTCAATATTTTGATACCGTCTCATCCCACCATAGCTTTGTGACATGGATGTAATTATAGCCATTCCACAAAATGTGAGAAAGTGCATCAGAGTTTGTAACTTCATCATAGCTACTGTTTTAGGACTTGAGTTACAATTCTACGACAAGTTCGCTGGACTCCAAGGTCCATGGTTTTCTTCCACAGCCACCTTTTTTCTTTTGTTCTTTTTCAATCAAATTGTGGTAAATAATTTTAATATTGTGAAAAAATTTACTTGGTGTATCCCACGTGGCTCAGAAAATCTTATTCCAATCATAGAAACCAGAAAAATAAATCCATTGTGATTCAATGTCTCTAGTACCCACAGTTTATTTATTTCACAAAGCTAGTTACTGAGGGCTAATATCTCAACACTTCCATAATCCCCCATGGTAGCATTGCAGTCGATCAAGGGCTTTATGTAATTTTCACTCAGGTATCAATCAAGTGGGCAGAGAAGCTATAAGTGCTTGGCTTCTAAAATATTATTATTTTAAAATAAGCTGGAGAGATGGATTGGTGGTTTAGGCACTGGCTTGCAAAGCCTATAAACCCAGGTTCGATTCCCTAGTACCCATGTAAAGCCAAACACACAGAATGGCTCATATATCTGGAGTTCATTTGTCCTAACACACATACACTCTCTCTTTTTTTCTCTCTGTTTGCAAATAAAGTATTTAAAATATGATTATGTTATAATCCATTTGGAAATTATATTCTACATTGTAATTACTCTGAAAAAGCAACACTTGTATCCTCCTGATGCAGTGACATACACAGCCTATGATCTTTTCTGGGTATAGTGGCCTAAGAGAATCCAGAAGCATCTCAGACTTCCTGGTATGAAACAATTTATTCATTCTTCAGTTTCTTATGAAAATTATTTACCTTAAGTAGTTTGCACATTAGACTCCAATGTTTGAGATCTTAAAGCAAAACACCTTGTAGAATCATCAGAAATGCACTGGGGACCATCTCAGAGTTAGAATATATAGCGCTGTAAAGTCTGTAAAAGTCATATATTTCCAACCTCATTGTTGACAATGAATTTAATATCCAGATGGTTTTTACACGTACTAAAAATGCTGATTCTTATGAAGATAAAGTGTATCTCAATCTCACTTTCTTTTTGATTGTTTTCCGTGCTAGCAATCAAACCCAGGGCCTTGCGCATACTAGGCAAGTACTCTACCACTGTGCCACATTCTCAACTCTATTTTTATTAATTAAAAAAATCTCTATTTTTATTAATTAATTTGGTGTGGTGCACCAATATTGTTTCTCTCTCTCTCTCTCTCTCTCTCTCTCTCTCTCTCTCTCTCTCTCTCTGCTGTGGATTGAACATAGGACTTTATACATGCTAAGCAAGCACTGGACCATGGAGCTATATTCCTAACCTCTATATATATTTTATTTAAGCCACTTATACTATTAAAAACAACCTCCCCCTTTGCTGTGTGTTGCATTTTTCTATGGCAAACACACTGCCATTTAAAAAAGTCAAGTTTCTCCTAGAATAAACACATAAGTAGGTCTGACTCATAATATTAATCTCCATGTATCACCTCTTGGTGAATGCCCAGTCTAGTACAGCCCAGAGATGGCTATTTAGAGACCTTGAGTTTTATGCTGATGAACTGGAGGAAATGTCATACCTGTGAACTTAGTTAAGTGTCAGTTAAACTGCAGTGGTCATGCAATGAGTTAAGTGGCAACTATGCAACTCTAACCATACAATTTTACTTAACTTTTTTCAAATTTTCTATATTCATTAGCATACCCATTAGGAAAAGTAAATGAAAATTTGAGCTTAAAGGGTTTTTTTTTTCTTTTTTAACATTTGGGTATCTTTCATGTTAAAAGCATGAAGTTGAAATTACTGGCAAAAATTGAGTTTTGGAACTGCGGTTATCTCTTGATTTCAATTAGACTTGCTACCCTTCTCTCCCCCTGGAAACTGAAAGCTTCATCTATTAACTTGTTAGATTATCTCCAGTCCAGAAGCTTTTACAGACAAATTTGAGTGTATCTATTACTTATGAACTTACGAAAGTAGACCTTCCTCAAACTGTGGATTGAATGCTATTATCTATTTTTTCTCTCTTCTCCCAAACGTTCACTGCCCACAAGCTTCTTGTTAAGTATTCTTGACAAGTAAAGCTAATTTTCACCGACTTTCCTTTCCATTAAAAAAAAAAAAAAACAGAAGCAAAACGTAGCACTTAGTTTCAAAATATTGATTATTTCTGTCTTGGGCAGGATGGTTCACACTTGTAATTTCAACATTTGAGATCTAAGTTAGGAGAATTGTTGTGAGTTCCAGTTTAGCCTGCCTTAAAGCACACCCACAAGCGCACACACCCACTCAGGCACACAGGAGTTTCTGACTCACTGTGTTCTGCTTTGCCTGAAGTGCTCTGTTCTGTTCCAGGTTATAACTCTGGTGCTTTGTCTATTTCTTAAAGAAGAAGATTCTTTGTCTTAGAATCTTACTCTTTGGAACCATGAAAAATGTCACTTTTTCATGTGTGTACAAATCAGAATAAAGAATCCTCAATAGATGAAAAAATAACAGTGCAGGGACCTGCAGTGAAGGCCTGGATTTACAGCTATTAAGGAGGCAGAGGCAGGAGTAATGCAATTTCAAAGCATGACGGGACTACAGAGTGAGTTTAAGGCAGGCTTGGGAAATGTAGTGAGCCCCTGTGTCAAAACGAAAAGTCAAAAGAAGACTTGGTGATACCAGTCAATGAAAGTGGGCTCACCTATCATGGATTTTAGGGTAAAATCCCTAGTAGCATAAAAGGATTATTTTGCCTCTGTGAGATCATCAACACATTATTATGATACTGATAACAGGCAAGATTTTGGGAGTTCTAATAATGTTCATGTTTTCTCTGACTTGAAAGGTTCCCCCATCCATATCTCTGTGTTCACTCCTTATTCACTGTTCCTTTTCTTGAACAACAGGATAGAAGCCTTTGTTTGTATTTTTAAATTCTAAAAGCAGAGAATCCTAGCTGAAATTCCCAACCTGACTTCCCTTTTGTGATGCACGCAGGTGCTCAGCCTCACTGGGGTGACAATTAGATCCATGCATGTGTGCAGAACTGAGACAGAGGTGAGTTGGCAGGGTTAAAATAAATGGTACAAATCTGCCTCCTGGCCATTGGAAACAAAAGCCTAAGAAATGGACCCTAAACCAACAGGGGAGAGAAATGATGTTTATGTTGTCACAACATCAAATAGAATGTCTCCCTGAATGCTCTTGCAAGGTTATCTCAGTAACCAAAGGCATTCTTAATAAAGCGAGACACTGCTCAGTCTATGGGGCAGATTTCTGTACACTTGGAAGTACTCTAGGCCTGGGGGAGGGGGTAGCTCAGGAGGAGAGCATTTGTTTGGCATGTGTGAGGCCCTGGGTTCAATTCCAAGTACTACAAGAAAATTAATTGAGCATCCAAACTGTCTGAGACATGCTAGAGATGCAGGAAAAATATCCTCTAAAGAGACACTTGACCATGAAGCCATAAATTACATCAGTATCCCAGAACCAGCCTACAAAGATTCTGAGCCAATGTGTCTGGCTATTTGCAGGATTTTAATGCTTCTTATGTGATTAAATATTCAACTACAATTAAGAGACATCAAAGGTCTTGGACTTGCTTTTCCCTTAAGGATGACAAAGATTGAGTAGCAGTGAAGGCATCCTGAGTTGTGGTGCCTCTGATATTCCCAACTTGGCCTGTGGTGTGGAAGACCAGGGATAGGACAAGGGACAAGGTAGCTTCACCAAGGAAGCCAAACTGGACACAGGTACAGCTAACTAAGCTCTCTTGAATGAGTGTCACCTGGCAAGTGCTCCATCAACAGTTCCCGGGTGCTATACACACATTGTAAATGAGTAAACTGAGGCACAGGCAAAATTCATGACACTGCAAAATCACAAATGTCATTAGGGTTAGGGTCTGCATCCAGGCCACAGGACTTTAGTGCAACATCATTTTTCCAAGGGGGAAAAAGTGGACTTTAGTGATTTTTGAACTTAATACAGAAATGAAGTGGCAAGAAGGGCTGCCATTTGGATAGCTGTGGTGGGAAAGATATTTGAAGACAGTCAGTTTATTGGCTGTTTGTTTAATATCATTTATTGTGTGTGGGGTGTGGTGTGCATGTGTGTGACTGGAAGCCAGCGATTGATGTCGAATGTCACTCTCCACCTTAGTTTTTATTACTATTTTATGCGTGTGTGTGTGTGTGTGTGTGTGTGTGTGTGTGTGTGTGTGTGCTCTGTGGCACCCCATATGATCTCCTGCCATGGAGGTCACTTGTGGTTTTGGACAGAGTGGAACATTGAGAGTCTTGGTCCATTACAACTCCTCAAGTCTTGCTTTTAAGCTGGAATCTCCTTTTGAGTGATTTCGGAGCTTGTGGGGGTTCACAGATTCTAGAGTCTTCTGCGGAACTGGGGTTATAGGCACTCATGGCCACACCCACCTGATATTCAGTGATGTGGAGATTTGAACTCAGGCAGTCTCAAGCCCCCACCAGCCCCTTACTCAGGAAGCACACTTAGTCACTGAGTCTTAGGACACCATGTCTGGCTGGCCCAGGCACACAGACTCAGCCCTAGGGATCTGTCCATCTCTGACATCCCAGCCATTGATTAAAAGTATGCGCGGCCACTCCTGGCTTTTACGTGGTTTCTGAGGATCAGACCTCCCATCCTCTGCTTGTGTCTACCTACAGAGCCATTTCCCTAGCCCAAATATCATTTTAATGCTTTTTCTAGGGTTTTCAGAGCCTGTGACTATTTTACTTTCTTTCAGGTTGACCTAGTAGACACCCAAACACAGCAACACTTACAGAAAACCAATTTCTTCTTGGAAATGAATCCAATTTGAGCCCCAAGGAGGTTCATTTTGAGAGTTACACTGCTCTGCACATGGTGTACCTCCATAACATCAGGCCCCCTGTGACTCTTTTGTCCTTCCTCAGCTGTGCATGTTAAGTATGTAAGATTTATGACCTAAGCCATAAGCAGAAAGTGCCAGCAGAAGCTTAGTAATTAGTCACTTGGGCCCAGCATTGTCATGGGTTGTGCTAAGAAGTCCTGGTTTCGTGTTAAAGGCATCCTCGATTATTACCAGTGTGGGAAACATGCCCTGTCTTAGCTCAGTCCCCTCATATCTATGTTATGCAAGCCTTAGGAGACTCGTTAGTGAAAAATTTAATAAGAAATCTTACCAAATAAAGCAAGGGTGTAGCAGACAATAATATGATATTATTATTTCAGTCAGAGGTGATTATGCAATTTCTCTATTAATTTGAGTTGCTCACTTAAATAAACATTCTCATCCCAAGATCTATCACTTCGATTTGTGACTGGGCTCTTTATTTTTTCAGAGTCTGAGTACTGGGGCTGAAGAGATGGATCAGCTAGTAAAGCACTTTCTGTGCAAGTAGAGGATGTGAGTTCAGATCCCCAGAAACCAGATAAAAACTGAGTGTTGTGGTTTGTGCCTATAATGCCAGCCCTGTGGAGGCAGAGATGGGACGATCCTGATGGTTTGCTGGCTAGCTAAATATAATTGGTAAGCTTGAGATTTAGTTAGGGAGACTGTCTCCAAATAAATAAATAAATAAATAAATAAATAAATAAATAAGGTGGCGAGTGACTGAGGTAGATGTCTGACTTCGATCTTCTGGAACACACGCACACATATACACATACAGACACACAGACACACACATACACAGACACACACATACACACACAGTCTTAGTATTCTTGTTTCAACTTATGATCTCATTCCATGAGCATTGACTGTAACCCTCTCTTTTCCCTTTATTCTACTTGCTGGAAACTTACACTATAGCATATGCTTAGGCACATCCCTAAACTACCCCATGCCCACTTTCTCACTCTCAGGATATTTACCTTTTAAGCCATGATGTACCCGAGAACCAAGTATATAGTAGATACTGAGTAAAATGAACGTCAGATGGATAGAGGAGAAATCTTCCAACCGCTTTTGGTATTAACAGCAGCTCTTTGTGAACTCTGACAGTCCTCAACCAAGCTAATCTACATGCTCCTAACTTTGGTCAAGTCATCTTGATTTCGCTAAATGACTTGACCATTCAAGGACACAGACACTGCTGTTACAGACCAGAGACCAGGATGCTCATTTCTGTGCCAAGGCCAACTAGCCATGCGGCCTCTGGCATGATCTGTACCTCTAGCTTTGCTTGCCTGCATTGTACAAATAGACTAATTAATTGCCTCTCTTGCCAAGAAATAATAAGTTGATCCAGATAGTTTTATATGGTCTCCAAACTCTAGCACCTATTTCTTAGTCATATATAAACCATAGTTTGGATGAAACGGAACTGTATTTGAAAGTTGCAAAGCATATGTGTTAATAGATCGGCAGTGCTCAACTGATTTGAATGAATTAAATATATTCCATTAGTAATTCTTATCATCACCATACCCACCTATCTATGTAGAACCTCCAAACTGCTGTTTTCTTACCTTTGGACTTCCGGTCATGGTATGATCTGCCTCTGTGATGAGGGGTATCCAGATATAAGTTCTCCAGGTCTTCTTGCCATGACTCTGGGTTAAAGTGCTTGAGAAGATCTTCCACAGTATCAAATTCTGCAATTGCTTTGTCCAGAGCATCCGCGGTGAGAGTGGGGTCCGTTACTGATGGAGAGTGATAGGACACCCCCTAAGAGTGACATACAGCTCAGTGTACTTAGAAAGAGTCCATTGTTGCAAAACACAACAGGTGTTCAACCAACTATACAGAAGGAACACAGACCGGCTTCTGATCTCAATATACCATCTATCCACACCACCTCAAAGCAATGGGGCACTGTCTTGCACATTCCTCGGTGATTAGAGCAAGTAATACAATAACAAAGAATGTACTTCTTGGGAAGTCAAACCAACTAAGTCATAAAGTTTTCAGTTTGTCTGAACTGTAACGATTTTCAAAGATACAGGCTGGATATAAATATAAAAATTAACTCATCTAATTTCCTGGTTCCAAGTCTCAAATCATTCATATATTAACTAAAAATAACCAGAAAATGCTGAGCTTTTTGCAAGCAAGTTGTGATAGGATCATTCTCCCACATTTAGCCTTCAGGCCATTCTTTTACAGGTCACCTAGCAAGGCAGATGCTATGTGATCCGAGTTTGACTCCACTCTGGAGATGTTTTCATAAAATTTGGCACTTTGGCCAACTTATTTATTGTCACCAAGGATAATTAGCCATGATATTGGCTCTTAAGGGGACAAGGTTCACAGGGAGGCATATTAAAATAAAAAAAGGCTGCAGCTTGTTAGAGATCCCTGTTGCCATTAAAACAGTTGCAGAATATTATTAAATGAGGGACACAGCACCATTGAACGGCTGGAAAAAATAATGTATTTTTTCATGAAAATAAAACATCTCCACATAAGGTTTCCAAGCAC
Organism: Zapus hudsonius; assembly: GCA_004024765.1. Lineage (NCBI taxonomy): Eukaryota > Metazoa > Chordata > Mammalia > Rodentia > Dipodidae > Zapus > Zapus hudsonius. Next base: position 101,707 of record PVHP010001339.1, read on the forward strand.
TTACTTCACTAACCCTTGTACAATCTAGAGGTAAATGAGCCATGATTCAGACATCTCTGTGAAAATTCATGACCCATTAACGGGGAAATAGAGAACACACAGCATCAAATGATTTCCAAACATCTTTAAAGAAACTGCCAAACAAATAAGATCTCCCAAAGGGCAAATATCTCTTATCACTGGGGGTGTGGAAATTAATGAAAACTTCCGTTTTCCTGAAACTTAACGGCAGGAGCCTATCAAGAAATGATATTTGGCAGCAAAGCTCACAACTCTGACTATTTGCTCTCTTTAACCAAAGTCCAAAGGTCTGGGGATGAATCAATGACCATTAACTCTCAGATGAATGCCTTCTCGTTAGTGAAGCCAAGGGTCCTAACAAGATAATCTACCCTTGGTGTAACCCAGGAACAGTTTTCAATTATGTTCTGTGGGAGGTATGAGATGGATTGGTGCCTGCATATGACCATTTTTAGTCAGCCTGTCAAAACAAATAGATTTAATTATCCTGGACTCAACTTTTCCCTGCGGGCTAATTTCATCACCTGCATATGAGTACACACAACTGTCTGCAGAGGTGTATGCAGGTAATCATTTTCTGAGTTACATACTTTTTTCAAGTATTACCGAAGAGAGAAGGGATTTGCTAATAGTTTGAGCCATGACAAAGGTACCCTCTATAGTCATCATGATATTGCCTTTAGCAAGGAGCAGCCATATTTGTCCCATATGTTCTTTAAGCCAGGTGTGTGTGTGTGTGATGAGCTGAATTCTGAAGGAGGCGCATTATTCTGACTTTCTTTCCTTTCTTGATACCCACATACTATGGGTGAAGAACATTTATAAATCAATATTGTAATTCCAAATCCCTATTTGACTAATTTGGATAACTCATAGTCCAGCTGGCTCATAGGTATTAGATGATCTACAATTAGCCTTTTATCATAATTATCTGGGCCTAGTATTAAGCAAATTCAAAATGACTTGACCAAAGTTAGAAGCATGGCAACTTATATAAGAGCTTTGGAATGAAAACACTTTCTTCTTTTTTGAAATGATAGCAAGAACATCAATCAAGCTATTGTCACACAAGTGAACACTTCTTGTAATAGCTCTGAGGAAAGTGGCTGCAAGTATTCTGGGATGGCTGGAAACAATGTCCAGTGTGTAGCTGTGTACCAGACGAGTCTCCAAGAACAAGCTCCGAGGAGTCTCTGGTGGGAATGGGGAAATCTAATCTCCTCTATCATTAAACTGAAGAGCAAATCCAAACCACGGGCAGCCTTTCAGCTCCTGCATGGGCTTCACTGCTCTTGTCGTTTCCCTCCAGAGCAGTGGGCGGACAGTGGGATGATAATTAAGAAAATACTCATGAGTCTGAGTTTCTGGAATAAATATTTTAAGGATATTTCAGTGAAAAGAACCATTTAAGGGTGTCCTTTTGGCTTTCTGTCTTTTTGATCTCACCAAATGTTTGGTACACATTTCTAGACTAAATTATAATATTAACTGAACTAAATTATCTTAAAATGATGACTACTTGTAAAAAAAAAAATCTATGAATGGCTGCCAATACAAACAATGTGTGGGTGATTCAGAAGTTGTCTGCTCTGTGTCAGCAGCCTCGGCCTATAATTGTCCCGCCTATCTGCTTAGTCTGAGATGGTCCTGAGTGTTGCCCACTTTCTTCTGAATTTGAACCTCTGATGCTGATCACCTATCCTAGACTATGTTCGGGAGCATGTATTGTGGAATGTCAAAAGCAAGTAAATGCTCAAAACATTCCATCATCCCCAGAGACCTCACTAATCTCTTGGCCAGTTGATGTTCTTGCTTAAGCAGCCACACTAGGTGAACTAAGTTGTAATAGAAGCGAGAGTTGTGTAAACCCCGCATTACAGCTAAATTAAAATCATTCCCACAGAGACAAAAAAAAAAAAAAAAAAAAGACAGTATCGCTTCAGAACATCAAACTGACTCAGCCAAATGGACCAGGATTAAAAGCACAGATACACTTTCTCCATGATCTTGGCCTTTTTTATGAACAGCTGCCTCGGTCACCTTGCATTTAATTACGATATCAGTGCTATATACAGGGCTGTTCTTTCTATGCAAATAGATAAGGTGTCATGATACTGAAAACTGACTTAATTTGGAGGAACAGAAAAAGGGGACACAACCTATTTTACAGCTTCAAGGGGAGTTCTGTCTTGTATCTCAGTCAAACAAAACACTGTAAATGTCTGATCTATACTTGGGTTATCTTACTGCTCACCCTGGGAATTTTCCAAGTCTGAAAGACCCTTGGAAATGCAGAAGCTAACAGCTTCCCCTGAAATATTCAGAAAGCTATTTCAGAATAGCCCACTTGAACTGGGGCCGTGGATCAGTTTGATGTGTCTGGATAGTGCTTTTAATTGGAATGTTCTGCTTGAAATCAGCATTAAGTCATTGTCTATCCCAATGGTATACTAGCAATTTCTGAAAACCCTTCTCTGAGTGGCCAAAAAGGGTGTGTGGCCTTATCTAGTCTAACCTGATAGAAATGGAGGGCAGTACCCTGCCTGGAATCTGACTTCAGATCAAGTCATGGGTCCTTAATGCACTTGAAGTCCTTCTGAGGCTGACCTTAGCTATTTCATCAGTTTTGTTCACTGGCAACAGAATAATAAATTACTCACTAAGACAGAGCTCGTGACTGACTCCCAGTTGGTCTCAGAGGCTGCTGCAGGTTGGAAATCTTCCTAGAAGGCAGAGAAACATTCAAATGAGCCAGCCAGTCAATCCTCTGTTCATTCATTATATGCACGTTGACACATCTGAGTTTTCTGAATCTCTTTCCAACCAAGTGACAATAGAAATAGGGCTACATTCTTACTGAGCAGGTCACCATTTGTCTAAAGCAACCTTCCCATAAGAACCCTTCTCATCCCAGCCATGGACAACAGGACTAACATTCTCTCATAAGTCCTAGATGATTAGAAAATGTATAGATAGGGGCTGGAGAGATGGCTTAGCGGTTAAAGCATTTGCCTGCAAGGCAGAAGGACCTGAGCTTGATTCCCCAGTGCCCACATAAAGCCAGATGCACAAGGTGGCACATGCATGTGGAGTTCGTTTGCAGTGGCTGAAGGCCCTGGCGTGCCCATTCTCTCTCATAAATAAATAAATAAATAAATAAATAAATAAATAAATAAACAAATAAATAAATAAATAAATGTTTTTTAAAATGTGTAGATAAAAGTTCAAATGTAACTTGGCCATATATTAGGGTAAATCCAGGTAATCTCTTAACCTCTTTAATCTTTCCCTTCTTCTCTAATAGTTGGGATGTTTAAATTGCAGAGCCATTTCAAAAACTGAATGTATTAATAATGTATTTATAGCTAGCAGTTAATAAAGTGCTCAATACAGGGAATGTTATTAACATTATAGATGTACTCGTGGTTTAAGCCAGATACTGACTCAAGTTTCGTCCTGCTGCTGAGCTAGTTCTCCAGTGATCTTTTCAAAGATCAAGTAACTTCCAAAGGCTGTTCTTGACTCTATTAACAAATGTCAGGGAGAATGTCGTGGGGGAAGCAAATGGCTGTGGGAGTGACAAAAGGAAGATAGTATGGAGCAGCCTGAGAGTTATCTCAGACAAGCCTTCAAAGGATCTGTGATAGCAATGGCCACCCAGAGAGGAACTTCTCTTCAAAGGCAACTTATTCCCCATTTGCATTTGAGTTTCATATTAATTACCAGTAATAATAGCACCAGTAAGTTAATAAATACCATAATGGGAAGGAGAGGTCATCATATAATTTATGACATGTCACAGGTAGTTGCATGATTTTGCTAAAATAAGTCACCTTGGTGAATTTCTTCTGGCTTGGCCAGTGAGTTGGAGGTATTTTGAGACGGTGTTGAGACAATTTAGTGACCTAAGACTGAAAGCTTATTTGCCTAAGTATACTTACTGAATGAGAGCTAAGAATGAGGTCTACATTTCATTAACATTTTGAAGAGCTGAAAGTGCATTTGTTAATTGCTCATGATAAGATTAGTTTGTATATAAATGTCAGTGTTGAGAAAAATTTCAGCTACTTACCATGAAAGAACTGAATCAAATGTGGGGTAGAGGGAGGGAATGGGCTATTCATCAGTATGTTAATCTCAGCCTCAAGGGAGATAGAAGGGAAATAGAATGTGTGGTTTTTGCACAATACTAGAACAATGGATCATACAAGAACAGGACTGAAAATTCCCATAGCAAAAAGGTATGTGCAAACAAATGAATGTTGGCTTTTATATGTATATTTGTTTTTATATGTTTTTTTGATAGAGATAGAGAGACAGAGACAGACTGATAGTCTCACTGACTGACTATAGGCACAACAGGGCCTCTTGCTGCTGCAAACCAATTCCAGATACATGAGCCACTTTGTGCAGGGGAATTGATCCCCATTTTAAAGTAAGAACCTTAACATCTGAGCCATCTTCCCAGGTCTTTTACGTGTATCTGGAAGTAGGTGAACAGATGATACTGGTGTGGTATTTTGAATGTAGTGTGTTCCCCATCTCCTCAGTGTTTGTGAAGTCTCATATTTAATCGCCAGCTTGTGGTAATTTGCCAGGTAGATCCTTACACAGAGGAGGTGTGTCTTGCCTGAGGGGTTTGAGGTTTATTAGCCAAACTCCAAGCCTAGTACTGTGACTACTTCTCCCCAAATATGTGATAGCTTTCTGTTCTGCCATGATGAAACTTCTCCTTAAAACCTTAAGAATGAAATGATGCATTTCCTCCCATTAGCTGCTTGGGTTGAGTGATTTGTCCCAGCAAGGAGATGCTGCAACTTCAACACTGGAAAAGAGACAAGCAAGCCAAAGGCTTTTTTCTTTTCTTGACAAGATTATTAGCTGAAACATACATACGGGGCATTATTAGTTTGTTTTCTGTTACTATAACCAGGTATCTGAAACTGACTCTTTGACAAAGAAACAAGGTGAAACCTAAGGACAGGGACCATCTTAGGGGAAGCACATGTGTGAGGGAGACCACATCGCAGGACAGGGAGCCAAGAGCCTGGATCCCAACAGAATGACAATGATTCCTTAATAACCTAAACTACCTACTAGGTCCATTTTTTTTTAAAGTCCTAGTACCTTTCCACATTGCCTTCGAGGAGATCAGGCTCTCAACACAGGAGCCCTTGTGGGTCAAACTCAAACCACAAGCAAACCACAGCACCAGCTATGCCAACAGCACTTCTATAACTTTTGTTAATTATCTACTCTACCAAAAATACATTGGCATTTGCTTTCTAAACTGAGATTAAATCATAAGGAGATAGGAATTTAAATCTTCCCTTGAATCTAAACAAATAGAAAACACAGATTCAGTGCTCTGATACTAGTCCAGTCCTTCAACATGGAGGCTGGTAGACAACTTTCCCTGGAGAGGAAGTAGATTATGAAATTTCACATAGAAAAAGGAGAGTTAATGACTGGAATCTTGAAAGGTAAGCAGATCAGTATTTCCCAGGGAAAGTTAATGAGTTGTGTTGAATATCACATGCTTGAGCCACCCATACAACATAGAGATAAAGATATCAGGAGGAATGTTTTATTATTAAGTAGAAACTCTGTATGGACACATCATGTGTTGGTACCATCATTTCCCACCTCCCTGTCCCCACTCCAATGAGGGCCCTCCTTAGTGGGAATGCTGGTATTCACCACAGAGTTGTGGGTTATAAGTTGTGAGAGCAGCAATCAGTCATTGGGGGTAGGGGCAATTCTTCTGGATACTTCCTCCCATACTATGGTTGTAATTTTTTTTTATGACAAAGGACCTCATGGGAAAGACTTGGATTTGGACTTGAAATATACTTTTGGGAATTATCAGCACAAAAATTTTAATAAATCAAGTAATGGACTATGTAGACCATAGGTGAAAATCAGAAGGCCATTTTAAAAGTCTTGAATCTATAAATAGGTTTAGGATTACCTAGAGCCTAAGCCTAATCTCTCTCTCTCTCTCTCTCTCTCTCTCTCTCTCTCTCTCTCTCTCTCTCTCTCTCTCTCTCTCTCTCTCTCTTTCTCTCAGTGTTAGGGTCTCACTCTAGCCTACTGACCTGGAATGCATCCTGTATTCCCAGGCTGGTCTTGAACTCACAGTGATCCTAAGTCTGTTTCCAGAGTGCTGGGTTCAGAGGTGTGTGCTATAAAAACAGGCTAAATATCATTGTTAGCACTAAGAAAACCAACACTCAAGAAGATAAAAGGTACACTTGATGCAGCCATCTTTGGGAAAAGCTAGGGTCATGACAATCTAGCCTATCCTTACAACTTGTTTAGAGAACATTTGCTTGAGGAGAAAAATGGATTGTGTCCTGAGTTGGAGTCAACACAACCACAGAAAAGGCATGAAGTGCAGTTGTGGCAAAGACTATGAGGAGATCCTTCGTACGATGTTTTTAGTGATTTGGATTTGACAGTAGTATTTAAGATTTTCACTAACTTCCAGTTATCATTTTGCACAGACTCACAGCACAGATATTTCATCAAACTTTCTTTTCCAGGTATAAAAGGATTTTCATGTGAAAGTACCTAGACAAGTGTTACAAAGATATTTTTGCTTCTTTACTGTCTAGGTAACAAGATTCCAGTCATAAACTTGAATAGGAACAAATGGTGAAGTATTTCATTAAATTCCAGATAAAATACAACTTTATCTCTGTCGTTTTGTGGCAAAGGCTGGCAGTGAGGGAGCCAGGTGACCCGCCGCTTGTGTTGATGAGAGATGAGAGAAAAACTCTCAGGATACAGCCACTGTGGATAAAACAGGCAGATCTTTTATTGTATGTGGAGAGGTCATATTTATAGAGAGGAGAAGCCAGGAAAATTAGAGGCAGGGTCGTAGCAAGGGGATTGGTTGGGGCAGGGTGGTCTGTGGGCACCTCACAAGTGGGTAGGCAGGGGCTAGTAACCTGTGAATGCCTAATTTGCAGAAATTGGGGGCTTGCTTACC
>PVHP010001340.1:0-49959 GCA_004024765.1 Zapus hudsonius
GTTTTCAAAAGTATTTTAAGTAAGTGTAATAGTTAAGAGTAACACAGAATGCCTAGTTTGAAATGATGGATATGCCATTTTCTAGTGGTGTGAATTTAGATACTCTGATTGCAAAACAGGAATAAAGGTACTCTCAACCTCCTGGAGCGGTGTGTGTGTGTGTGTGTGTGTGTGTGTGTGTGTGTGTGTGTGTGTGTGTGTTTGTGTGTGTATGTGTGTGTGTTGAGGCAGGGAAGAGGGTAGATGAATCACTATGTCCAGGGTGCCAGGGTGCTTGGTGATGTGCCTGCCAAATATATGTTTAATAAATGCTAATTGGTATATTGAGTCCCTAAAAGGTAACCAAACATTCTCAATATATGCTGGGAAGACAGTGTGTTTAGTAGTAAGGATATTGATCTGATGCCTGATATTCCAGATACTGTAATTTTTTGCCTGTGTTGTACAGTTCCTTCAATTCGCTGAGATTTTGCTCTGTGTTAAACGTATCACAAATATTGCTTTTCCTACTTACGTCATGAGGGTAGTTGTCAAACATCAAATGAATTGATGAATAGAAATAATGTTTGCTGAAGAGAATGGCTATTGAATAATCCTTTTTATTCTTGGAAATTTCTGTCTGAATAGCAAGTTTTATATAACAATTATTACTCTCATTATGTTCTTATTGCCTTCATATAAGAGGTACAACATGGCTGGACAAAGTTCTAAGGATAACATGCACCAAAAATTTTCTTGTAGATTCACAACAATTGGGCAGTGGGAATGGACACTTGGCCATATATTGGCAGCATATATTCAGTGCTTTCTCTATAGAGCATGGTGGACAAAAGAAATTGCACATCTCTAATGTCTAAGATTTATATCATTACTGAAACTGATTTACTTAAAGGTATTCTTCAAGGGTGTTTCATGATAGAAGATACCAGCTCTGAAAGTCATTTCTGAGTGTTGTGCTGTGGGATAGTCTCCAAATTGGTTATTCCTTCATATTCCAACATAATCCTTCCCTTCTGCATGTTCCCCTCCTTCCTACATCAGGAGAGGAAATTCAAGCCTCCTTCCTTTGAATGTGGGCGCCACGTAGTGGAAGTGACTGGGGCATATAAAGCTCACTTAAAAATATTTTAGCGTCTGCCTGAACTTTCCTGGGAACACTTGTTCTAGAACCCATATACACAAGCTACATGTAGGCGCTTTAACTGAAGCTCTGATCACTTTGATGTTTGAAATTCTATTACTTTTTGGGGGAAGATGTGTGTGTGTGTGTGTGTGTGTGTGTGTGTGTGTGTGTGTGTGTGTGTGTGTGTGTGGCATGTGTGTTGCTAGGCTGAGAGCCAGTTATCAGTGTCCAGGTTTATGAGCAAACATCTTCAATATCCAGCCCAGTCAAGCTTTCAGATGTCTCTGATCTCAGCTTCCATCCGACCTCAACCTCATGAGAGACTACAAGTGAGAACTGCCATGGCTAAGCCTAGCAGACATGTGTAAACTGGGAGATGATAATATGTTATGGTCCTGACACACTAAGTTTGTGAGTATTTTCCTTTGTAGCTGTAGATATCTAAGATGGTGTGTAAATTGTGTAGGGGTGGTTCATAAAGATTGTGCACATTTAAACTTTGATTTGGCAGCAAAAAAACTTTTATAAAGAAAAATATGCTTCATTTCTTACAATAATAGTAAAATTTCTGTGGTGATCAGCACCCATGTATACTGGACTGTCAATCACTGGGCACTTGTTATACAGCCCACTTCTTCCCATAACAACATATAATGCATTATAGATCTTATTTTCTTCCAACCAAAATGCATTAGTCATATGGAATGTTATTCTTTTAGATAGAAATTCCTGTTTTGTTTTTGATACAAGGCCTTGTTATATACCCAAAGTTGACTTTGGGTTGCAATCCTCCTGCCTCTGTCTTACAAATGCTGGGACTATAAGCATGTGTCACCACACCCAGCAAGCAAAGGAATCTATAAGAAGGCAGTACGACATGGACTTTTTAAAGCAATTGGCACAGAACTTAACACAAAGTAGGTACTGAATCAGTTAATGATTATTAACCTAGTTATTTCTAAATATGCTCCTACACTCAATCTTAGCCAGAAGGCTGAGAAATAATGTTTTGTTTAACTGTATCATCTAGCCCTTTATCAGCTTACATCAAGGCATTGAGGTTGTTTTTTTTCTCCTTGGGCATCAAAATTTTATTATCATATTCACAACTCAAATTCAATGTAGAAGTCAGCAAAATTTCTACTCTCCTCTTTTAAATATTTATAAGATTATAGAGTTCTGGCAAGAACCCCACATCTGCATGAACTTCTCCTTCTGCTTCTTATTTATTTTGACAACACTGGTCTAACTGCTACTCCTTGAGACCACCGGACATACTCCTGTCTCAAAGCCTATGTGTGGCTCCCAGATGGTAGCATGTGTAGCACTGGAAGGTGTTGCATGAGCTGCCAGGGAAAATTGATCAATGATAGTTGGAGAAAACAAAGACCAATGATATACAATATAGACAGTCATCACAAGAATGCTGAACACAGGCTATATGGAAGAGACCAGCAAGTCAAGAAATCCTCATCTGTGTAATAGTGGTGTTAAACCGAGGAGGTGATCAATGGCTTACTGATTGGCTAAGAGATCCACTCAGTGACAATGAACCCTTAACTGGAACTGGGAATCCATGGCAAAACCCTATGGGGACCAAGAACTCATGCTCCTGGGGGAATTGCCCACTACCAGAGTTACAGAGAGGCTAAACCCATTAGGAGCTAGCCAAAATACCAATGTTGTCTCATTTAACCTATATTTATTTCACTCTCTGATGGAGATTCTGTTTGTATTTTTCAGAAGGCAGTGAGAGAGCTGGGGACAACCCAATTCCACCAACAAGACATTGGATGATGGCTGACATCCTGGCAGGAGACAAACCACACCTAGCCTTCACACAGGGCCCAAGTAAAACCTATGAGAAAGTGATGAGTCAAACAGGAGACCAATCACCACAGCAAGTCTGACAACCCATGAAAGGTCAATGGAGACAGACACCAAGGATACCCAACACAACTCAGGGCAAAGGTCCAGAGATATTTAAGATCTCAGCAAAGAAGACTCAAAACTCACCCACCATGACTCAGGGAACTGAGTGGAAGAGGAGGCGGAAAGAGTGTAAGAGCCATAGTGGGGGAGAATATCCAGAGATATTGCCTCCCTCAGTAACAATGTACAAAGGGGGAAGAAAAAAAAGAGAAAGGAAAACTGGCTGCTTCTGGAGCAGTTCATAACCCCCAACCTATGGACAGATCCAGCATGCACAGGGAGGAAGTACCCCAGTGGGTAGGGGACAGAGAGGAGAGAAACGGGTTCACCTTCATAAGATTTGCTCATACAATGTATATACTTATTCATAATAAAGATATTTTAAAAAGCCTATGTGTGGTGGGTTCTCTCTACTCTCTTAGGTCTCTGCTTGAATGTTATTGAGGCTTACCTTGACCGCTTGTTTAAAACAGCAGCCCCCCACTCCTTCTATTTTCCTTACCATATTTCATTTTTTTACTGGATGGCACATATCATAATCTGACAGTGTGCATTTTCCTTTTAATTCTTATAAAGGAATGCAAGTTCCTCTAGGGCAGGAACTTGGTTTGGGTGCGTTGTTATTTTCAGAACCAAGGACAGTGCACAGCATGTAGGAAACGAATAGCTCTTTCTGAATAAACAGGCGGCTATGATTCTACAGTTGAATCAGAGAGCAGAAATGTCAACAACATCACAGAAATTAGTTTTTAACATTGTTTTAGATAAGAATTATTGTTCAAATTTTGGGCTTCTAACTATAGAAAGAGGAAAATAATTAGAAATTTTCAGTAGTACTCATTGTGTAGACCTTAGCTTAGACAATGTACTTGCAAAGATCTCTGCTCCAAGGATGGTCAAGAATTGTTGAGCCCCAGATAATCTGGACTGGAGGAGGTTAGTGAGGACCAGAATAAAGTCTGTGTACTAGAGTAAAGTGAGACTCAGCTGTCCACTTACAGCCAATGCTTTGTGAAATGGGATTGTATTCTTAAATTCTTAGTGTGTGTGTAAAGCTTTGGCTTCATAAACACTATGTTTAAACCTGAATATATTTGACAGATATTTTAATGAAGTGCTCATTTGTCTAATAATGGATCATATACATTTTTCTAACAGACAACTATATTTATGGATATATATGTTCACTGAAGTGAAATTTATACACAGACATATCACCGTTCTTAAAAGAACAATGCTAAACTTGGAGGAAAAATTCTTTTTCTTCATGTGTGTGCCTTTGTGCATATTTGCATGCATGCAGGTGAATGGGTATGAACTGGTGTGTGTGTGTGTGTGTGTGTGTGTGTGTACCTTTCATGTGTATGAACATGCATGTGGAAGCCTGAGGACAATCTGGACTGTCAGCCTTGGGAATGCTCTCTACCTCCTTTCAGACAGGGTCCCTCACTTTCATGTTACTCAAAAAATAGCTGGCTAGTTTGTTTCAGGGATACACCTGTCTCTCCCTCTCTAGTGCTCAGATTATAAGCATGTGTCACTATGCCCACCATTTTACATGAGTACCGGAAACTGACCTCAGGCCTTCATACTTGCAAGGCAAGCACTTTACTGAATGAGCTATGAAAATTCATCTAGAGCAGAAAATTCTCCTAAAAGAAAAGTGCTCAAGGTGTAGAGTTTGAAATTCAAGTTATAAAGTCAGTGCAAATATCTCAAGTCTAAAGGGAAATTAAAGCCCGTGTAACAAAGCAGGATCTGAGCATGGCAGAATGCATTACAGAAGCTGCTCAACTCCCCTTCCTCAGAATCAGTCCACTTTTCATGCAATGTGAAGATTGTATCCATGGCTATGATGGATAGCCACCCAGGCAGGAAGATACTGTGCTAAGTAGGCACAAGAAGGATGTGCTGCTTACTTGGAATTTGCAATTGTGGACATGTGACCCTTGATTGGCATCAAGAGAATCAAATCTTACGTTCTCAGGACTATGCTTCTCTCAACATTGTACTGTAATTACCAAGCTCTCGTTTATCACATCTTCAAAGACTCAGCGTTTACACAAAACAACAATTTTGCTTCTAGTAAGGTGCTCTGCAGAATTCCCATTGCTCGCTTTACTGGTCCAGTGTGAATAGTGGGAATTTTGCAAAACAGAAATCAGGATTTTAGACTAGCTCTGTCACTTATGATTGTGGTGAGCTCGGATAAAATACTTCACCTCTCAGCTCCTTCCCTTATTCATCTATGGGGACAGTGATATCTTTCTCAAAAAGTTTTTTTGTGGATTAAATAAAATACATGTGATGACTGTTTAATTTGAAGTTGGTACACAGAAAGATACCTATTGGGGTTTAAAACAAGGCTTTTGAGTAAACAAAGGCAGAGGTGGTTCTTGGAGTGAATGCTGTCCTTTAGACAATATATGTGGCTGTCTTTTCTCACTGAATTCTCTCATATTATCACCTTAGCCAGCACATGGAGGAAACCTAATGTTTTGACAACATTTATAGCAATAAAAAAATAACAACATTTCCAAGAAAAAGAGCCAAATTTGGAATTCCATGAGGAAAATCCCATCACCTACCTACAAGAAAGAAGAGGAAACTGTATTTAAAATCTTCAGGGGCTTTGGGGATGGCTCAACAATTAAAGACACTTGCTTGTGAAGCCTACTGACCTTTGTTCAATTCCCCAGACACCCACAGAGAGCCTGATATAAAAAAGTGTTACAAGTTTCTGCTGCTCTGTGGCAAGAGAAATTGGCATGCCCTCCCCTGCCAAGTGCAAATAAATGAGTAAATAAATATTTTAAAAATAAAGTTCATTATGATGATACCTCTTGTATATGAACAACGAGGATCCTAAGATGACAGGCAGGCAGTTGCAGAGATGTGAAGGAGGCCTGTGATCACCGAGTTTCTGTATAAACTATGTCATGCTGTCATGAGGGAAAAATTCACAATACTCACTCAAACTGTAAGCTGGAAGTAAATTGAGCATTCTAAATTATTAAAGAGACTTGACATAGAATCTGATCCTAGCTAAGCTTTTGGAGTATGCAAACAAGCAAGGCAGATAAGAATTCGTAAATGATCTAGTCAATCAGACATCAGAAAGCATCACCCAGTGAGCAGAGCTGGTCATCCCTCAGAGAACGGATCAGAGCTCCAGGGAAGGTGGTGGAAGCTTATCTGCGTGTCCTGCACAGTGTCACTTACACACACCCACACTTAACGGGGCTACAGATTTCACTGCATCTGACAGATTACAAGGAGCAGTAAAGGGATAGTTAAAAAAAACAATTACCATCACTAATAAAAACCAAGTGTGAGGTGAGGTTAGTATCAGAAACTTGAGATTTCAATGTAGAAAAGCCTTCTTTTGGATCATAATAGACAGAAAAATGAAAATTCAGTTGTAGCAATACAGAAAGTGAGTATTTTTATCAATATCATTACATGGAGCTCTGATATCTTGTAGCAGACAAATTAAGAAGGCTACAGATTGAAAAATTTGGTATTATCAAGAGATTGATTCACTAATTTGCTAAGATGAATTCAAGGCCTTGCTGTAAAGGAGCTTATAGTTTATTTGAAAAAGAAATGAACAGGTAAAGTATAATATAATTCTCTAAGTGCTATGATGCTTCTAAAGAAGCAATTATAGACCCTACAAACTATGAATATTGAAAAAAATATAGATTTACTCTTAGAAGAGTTTTAGTACAAACTTATTTTATCATTAGAAATATTATTTCCTATTCCACCAGGTCCTAGCCTGGATAAGTGAAACTTTTAAGTATTTGAGTTAATACTGATCTTCCTTCCAAGAGGCACACATGCGTCTTAATATATATGATGTATATCACTATATATTATATCTTACATCACATGCATATTGAGAGAGAGTGAATCATGGAATTTACTTGTGATATAGCTGGTGTTGGCATCATAAGTTGGGAAGACTTGAGAGGTGTGTTCATTGAGCTCCCACCAGCCATAATTATGGGCTCTCAAGTGCACATGCACAATTCTCCGATTTCTCCTGAACCTGTCCAGGGAAAGCCAGTCTCTCATTGTGAGGCAGATCCCATAAAGGGCGCTTTTTTTGCACTGAGCAGAGTCCATGTTCACATTGCTGATAATTCCATCTTCTGGATACCTTCTCTGCTTGCCCACCTTCCTCCCACATGGAATCTGGGTTTCTTGAGGTCATTGCTTACTGAACATTTTGAAGAAAATTATCTTACATTTTCTTTTCTTTTTTCCTTCTTTTTTAAAAATGCAAACTTATTTTTTTAATATTTTTATTTATTGGCAAGCAAAGAGACAGAGAGAAGACACACACATGCACGCACACGCACACACACATACACACACAGAAAGAGAGAGAAAGAGAGAGAGAAGAGAGAATGTGTGTCAGAGCCTCTTGCCATGCAAATGACCTCCAAATGCATGCACCACTTTGTGCATCTGGCTTTATGTGGGTGCCAGAGGATTGTACCTGGGTAGTTAGACTGCACAGTCAAGTGCCTTAATTGCTGAGCCATCTCTCCAGCTCCAGTACCTTGTATTTCCAATGACTCACTCCACTAGTAGCGTTTGGGAGAAATTCAGGAGCATTTTCTTTGCTAATTTCCATCCTCATCCCTTTTAGTCTATTAGATCAACTCTTCGTATCTCATACCAGGAAAGAAATAAGACACTCGGTAGGCAAAATACTGTAGAATGAGACTCTTCCTTTGGTTGACTCCAGACCAGGTTGCCTTGAACCACTGTGTGTTTGGTACTTCTGTTGATGCTCAGAAGCTATGCCATCACTGACCATCCACGCCAATTATCTTATCCTGAATGGACACTGAACACAGATGGAAGCAGGGATCTAAGGTGAGGGACTTCATAATGCTCCTCACCACCACAAATTTTCTTTTCTTGCATAAATATTTTAAAATGTAAATTTAATGGACTAGAACTATGCTAAAGCTGTAACATATATAAGTTACAGCTTTCTTTATGTTTTATACTAGCCATCTATTTATTATTTATCTACATTGTATATAATAATTTAATTATTCCATTAATATTGAAGATTTTCAATTTTATTGATATATATTCATTACCTATAGTGCTGGGTTTCACATAGGCAATTTCCTTTAAATGTGAATAGTTTTATGTGTCTGGGATATGAGATTCTGGAAGAAAGAATAACTCACATATAATTTGACAGCTAACACACCTTTAATAAACATTGCTTCAGTATTATGAACTTTAAACCTTCAAGCAATACTTTGAGGTAAGAATTCATAATGCTACCTTACAGATAACAAACTAGGAATTCAGTGAGATGATATGATTTACTCTAGGTCACAAAGCTAAGTAAATTCAGAGGCAGAAGCTAGGAGGTGAGGTCCTGATTCCAGTGTTCACACACTGCATCATAAGTGGCCTTCCCTTTAAGATGAGCACAGATGGATGGTAGGCTGGTGTCAAATGACACAGGCCTTGAATGCTGAACTAAGGGCTCTTAGCTTTATTTAGTATTCACTGGTTCTTTCTTGTTGAATTCCCTGCCAATTGGCTTAACCACTGTTTTCTATTCCTACTTGAACCTAAGATTCACCTAAGATGTTTGTAAAAGCACCAATCCTCACACTCCTCCTGGTAGATTCTGATTTAGTGAATCTCAGTTTGGCTTGGAATTCTGTAATCTTAATTCACCCCCCCCAGTAAACTTCACAACAGGCAGATTTAGCCAACAGTGGGCCTAAGATGTTCTTACTCATCATGATCTTCTTGTAATATTTCTCATCTAAATGTATACATGATAAGGTATCATCAGAAGATCACACACGGTTGAATAAAAAGACCTGCACAAGTTCACAGGAGCATCCCTGATTGCCTGTGGGCTCTGGGTTCCAGGTGCAGCCTTGCTGCAGATGCACCTGTCTGTACTCTAGGCTGCTTAAGTTGAGGGCCAATTTGGTCACTACAATACAGTGAAACTTAGGGGATGGCTGAGCATGACACTTGAAAATTCTCTAATGGCAAGTGACACAGGGCGTGAGGTAGTGATGATATCATACTCTACACCTGTTCTGGGAAGGGTGTTTCTAAGGAGATCTTCATGGGGAGGGTGTAGCAAAATGGGAATCTTTGAAATTGGGGAAAATGCAGAATATACCAATGCTCCTCCTGGAAAAGACTTGCCTAACACATTTGTTTAAAGTAATTTGTTTAATAAGATAACTCTTGGGGAAGGCATCCTATGTCAAAATCAGGAGGAGCAATAGAGCATGCCTGAAACTCTTCTTTGTCATTTGTTTAACTGAACCCATGAGTGAGAGAGTCTACATTTACCCTTTTGTCACATATTATAAAGAAGAAATAACCTTTTCATCTTATCTAGGAATATTTTAATTATTTAGATGTTATGGGTCTAGTTGCTTTATTGGTATGGGAAGCTAATTGTTAGTGTGATTTTTGTATGATGAGCAAGAAAGCGTTATTTTTTTTTTCCTGCTCTGAAGCCAAGAGGTGCAGCCTGGAGTAAACACTCGTTATCATTGCTACAAATTATATAGCAAGAATTTTTTTGTAAAAATGGAGAGATAATATTTGTCATATTAATTTTGCTTTTCTTACAGAAAAAAGGCAGAAATGAATTCCTTTCTTCCAATGGAAATGAAATGTTCTCCCACTTGAGTTAAAAATTTTATATTTAGAAAGTAGATTTAAAGGATAGGATAATTGATCAAATAAAAAGAAAGCAATGTCAGTAATAGTAACAGCATTTTTGAAGTTCAAGATCTTATTATAATCAGTTAAATAAATCCAAAGTCTAAAATAAACTCCCATGACCAATAAAGAAAGGTCACCTTTCATTCAAGAAATGGGCACTTCGGTCAGGAATTAAGAGGTTGACCTACAAGAAGATGTGAAAGACCCCAAATAGGACCAAGTCTGTTCCAGGTGTCCTTGGCTAGAGAGAGATTACAAATTTCTAGTTAGACCAAGAACCATGCTGTGTGACCCAGGTAGAAACAATTGGATGAACACAAATGCATTTAAATAGTTTTCTAACTATGTATTTTTCTTATTCATAGAGTCTTAGGTCTTTCAATAACTCCTTGTGTTTCTCCTAGAATGCTTGTACAAGCAGAAAAAAATCCCAATCTTGGAGGAATTAGCTAATCCTGTTAGAGAGGATGGATCACTTTGTGGAATCCAAGTAATATTGGACACATAGGTTTTGTGTGCTTCATGTACTCACCAAGGACTAGATGTCAACATTATATTTTGGGGGCTCTCTTATTCCTGATTCTGCTCTTTTTTCTTCATTAAAAACACCATAAACTTGATATTCTTGTACACAGCTGATGTCACAACCTAAAGAGATTACTGCATTATATTTACATGTTTTATATTGCAAATATAAAGTATCATAAACAGTGTAATTGCATCACAATTGTTAGTTGGGGTGAAACCTACTTAGTGTAGAATTCCTCAGAGTTGATATAGGATTGGGTTCACTAGAATTAGAACACATTGCTTTTGCTGGTCTCATTTCTGAGGGGTAAGATGGCTCCAGAATTTTATATTAGATTTATTCGTCATATAGGTTATATTGGCAAGGATCAACAAGGCTCTACAGCTCTCTTCTGAAAAGACATCCCCCAAGCAGTCAGCGGTTTCTCTTGTACATGGAGTCATGCATAATGAATGCTCTCTGATGGCTTCAGGAATTGTGAAGCTATAATTAATGTTATAGAACCCAGTGGAGTTCAGTTAATCAAGTCTGTAACGGTGGTATTGACTATAAAGTCTAATAAGTGATACTAAACATGGCTGATTTGAGACTGGAGTGGGAATGTTCAAAGACATGTTTGTTACCTTTTGTAGCCTGAAATATTGTTAAGGACAAAAGCACAAAGTGTTACGACACTGGAATAATCCTGTTTTCATTTTGAAAATGGATTTCAACTTTTTTTGATTTGAGAAAAATTCTAAAGTCTATTTTTAAAACCTCTAATAAGGAAGTTTCATGCTCTCGAGTTAAAACAAACATGCATCTTGAGAAGCTTGTGTGAAATTTGAAAACCAGGATCTTATAAAAATCTGTCTGTCTGCCATTACTGAGTCCTTAGTAATAAAATGAAAATAAATGGTTGGCTATGTCTATGCCTTGGGATGCATCATGTAGAGAGGAGAGGGAAAGGAAATTACCTCGAGGAATTTATCAGAAGACTTAAGAGAGATGTCGAAATTTCTCCAGCAGTAAGATCAAGACCAAAATAAGAAATGTTGAAAAAAATTATGGCAAGCCCTGTTTGCCAGAGATGTGCCTGGAAGAAATACATGGTATATACATTCAGGAGTCAAGATGGACACCTCCCATGTGCAGGTGTGCTCATTTGGACTTTTGGGAGTAAATGACCTTGGCAGAAATTATAATCACTAAAACCGGATATCTGTGGAAAGAAAATGTTGAGACTAAAACCAAGATAATGGGATAAGAGGCCAGAGATGGAAAGACACAGTCAATAAAGTGCTTACTGTACAAGACTGAAGACCTGAGTTTGGATCCCCAGAAGCCATGTAACATCCAGGCACAGTGGAGAGAGCCTGTAATCCCAGCCCTGAGAGGTAGGGAAGGAAAAATCTCTAGGGCTTCCTGGCTAGCTAAACTTGCCCAATGGTGATCTGCAGGCTCAGAAAGAGATCTCATCTCAGAAAATAAAGGTGGAGAGTGATTGAGGAAGACATCCAACATCAACCTCGGCTGCACACACATACACCTGCACACACATGAGCACACATACACATATGAACAAGAGCATACATACACACTGCACATATATGCAAAAAAGACCAGAGATACAAGCTTACCCTCCTACTAGAATGTTACAGTTACCTTTGTATTGCTGGAACAAACACTCCACCAGAAGCAGATTATGGGAGGGAAGGGTTGATTTCAGGCTTAAAGAATCCAGGGGAAGCTTCATCATGGTAGAGGAAGCTGGCTCACTCCATCATCTATCCACAGAACACACACACACACACACACACACACACACACACACACACACACACACACACAGTCATTCTCCCTTGAAACCCCATTTCCCTTACAGCCTTCTGAAGCTTTGGCTGCTTTTCTTTCATAAGTCTCAGAGAAGGTCGTGGACAAGAGAAGAGCAAAGAATTCCATTACATTTTTTCCTTGCTCCTTTCTACCATCACTGCCCCACCCCTTACTTTGATGTTCATGCCATCAGATTATATTAACCACGATCCCTTTGGTGCTGTCATGCGCTGACCCTGGTGTCAGTTTCCCTCATATTCAAACAGCTTTTCTTTCAGCTCCCTGTCACATGCTTTGATGTTACTGGTATCTTAATTCTGGGCTGCAGGCCTAGATATATCATTTGCAAGACGCAGTGCACAATGAATTCAGGTTCCTGTTAAAACTACTAGACTTTCAGGATAGCAGTGGAGAGGAGGGTTTCCTGACTTACTGCACAGGTAGCACACCCATAAGGTTGGCTTGCTTGGTTAGAAACCATGGCTCTCTTTCTTTGCAATGTTCATGAGCAAGAGATCCTGATTCTTTTCTGGGAGTGGGAAAGTATTGAGGTATCCTTGCCTCGTTCTCCATCTCTTGTGCTCTCCTTTCTGTTCCCTTGGAGGAATAGCTCTATAGACTAGTAAGTGACTATGTCTATATCCCCTGGACCCCATTTCATTGGTAGATGGGATTAATGTCAGGAGGTGACTGCACTTGCCTCTTTATTACTGTTTCTCTTGGGTAGACCCAGGGAAATTACCTTTCACTTTCAGTGTCTGTGTATTGAATTAGAGTTCTGTTTATTGCTTCAACATCTCAGGCCAATAATTTGTGACTAACATCCTCAAAAAGTGTATGCAGAGGTTAGGAAACTAGAGAGAAGCCTATGTATGAGGGTCTTTGAGGGAGAGGGTTAGGATGTCCTGTCTTTGTCTTCATATTCAAGTTCTGTTTACTGGCACAATTTACCAACAATTCTGTACAGTGATAGCTACTGAATACTGCCTCCCAGTATGCAAATAAGCCAATGCTTTAATCTCCCTATTACCATATCTATTAATTATTACAGCGCTTATGTTCACCTGAAATACCATACTTTCAGTCTGCACTTGTCATGGATAAAGTGTTGTCCTGAAATATGTCCTGAAACAAAATGATTTCTCAATTTCTGTTTCTTTCCTCCACTGACTGATAGTATTTTCTTTCAATAAAATTGAAATTGGAAAAAAAAAAGAAGCCACACCTGCTTACATTTATAGCTTTAGACTTTCATATCTCTGACTGGCAGAGAAAACAATTTTGGCAGAGGTGACCATGAACTGACCCTCTTTGTTTCTGACAACCTCAGGGAAGGGAAAACATGACTGATAATAAGAGGGACAGTCTGGCTGACAGCCTCAGTGGCTTCTGTCTCAGGGTCTTTTTTGACATGTAATATTCTCTGAGTAAGCAGGGAGGACAACACCAGCACTTGGTGTTTATAGAAAGTAAAGAAGTGTCTAGTGCTATTATCCTTAATACCCCGATGCATTCCCTCTGTCTAGACTGAGAACTGTAAAGAATCCACACCATGGACTGCGTTTTCTTCATTCTCGGGGTATTGAAGAGGTGGTTCATAGTCTCACAGATATTCTCACGTGAATGCAGGTGAATTATTCTTTCTGCCCTCATGCAATAATAACCATGTTTCTTGTGTGGCTCATGCTTTTTTTTTACTGTGGGCACTGATAATCTCTTTGTATTAGTCACATGCAAAAAATATTCCAATATCTGTATCCTGTTTTCACAAAGAGGTGTCCTGCACTGTGTAAGTGAACTGAATTCTGACTTTATCTTACTGTTTTTTCTTATTTGCCTCTTTATCTTCTTATTTTAGATTTCATACTACTTGGTATTATATTTCAAGAACAAGTCACTTTTAATCCTTACTAAAATAGAAAAAATGTATAAATAAAAGGCTAAATGATTATGAAAACACAGCATAAGATCATTTACTCTTTATGAAAGATATAGCCAGAGAATTTAAACCACAGAGATTTGAAGTCATGTAGAAATGGAATGAGGTCCTGGAAATTCAAAAATTTGATACTAAAAGCCATTTCTTGTGATTTCTTTGTGCTCTTATAATTGTCTTAGAAGTACAGACTTACTGTGGAAAAAAATTAGGAATTTGACTTGATGTTCATAGGTAATGTGAAGACTTATTTGTTCATATGTAATATGTTTTGAATGTTGGAATTATGCAAACAAATAACAACATTTATTATATCTTTCAGAGACAGGTGTGTATTTCACGGAAAAGCACAAATTTAATATTAAATCTGCTCTTATAAGTGTCTCCCAACTGCATGACTTATCATATTAGTATTGCTGCTAACATGAATACTGGGGCTTTTCTGACCTAATTAAAAATTGACAATAACTTTTACTCAAAGTTGTCATTTTAATTTTTAGCTGTACTTCAAAGGTATTATCTAATGACATAATAATGTGCACCTTGATTCTTACTGCCCTACTTAGACATACAGAGGATGCTCACTGACATTTTATGTGAAACCACTCCTTTTCAATTAGCTCAACAAGAGACCATCTCTGTTCCTAGTAAAACTAAGTCCTTATCATGGAAGTCCCAGCTTTTCTTTTATCTGCTGGGCTTCAGGGCATTTGCAGGGCATTAGATTCTCTCCTTCCAGAAGTTGGCCACTCTGTTACCCTTCATGTTTAAATTTTCAACCTCATAAACTGTTTAACTTGTTAAGCTTCTATAGCTTTAACTCAGCAAGAGTGATGAAGAGCTGTTTAAATATAATATGCAGTCATGACAATAGCTCTAATATATATCTTAGGTTATTTTCCCCTTGGTAGAAATGATGACCATGTCATTATATTAATTCATGGTGTATAAACTAAGCTCCTAAAAGACTATGCTATGTGCCCCCTCCCCAAATTCAATGTCCAAGCCTTATTCTCCCATTGTATTTCGAGGTGGGGACTTTGTGAGGTAATTAGTATTAATGTCATGAGGATGGGGTCCTCATTATAGGATTTATGCCTTTATACAAAGAGAAAGCCATAATTTCAATCTCTCTCTTTTTTTCTCTCTCTCTCCCACCCCCTCATGTACCAAAGTAAGACCATGGGAGGCCATGGTGAGAATAAGGGCCTCTCTAAACAAAGAGGGGCATCTTTATCAGATAGGCAATCTGTTGACTTTACACTTACTAGCCTTTAGAACTGTGAGAAATAAATATTTATTTTTAAGCAACCTTCTATGTGGCATTTTATAGAATAGCTCAAGCAGAAGGACACAGATTAGATTTACTTATCATAAGAGTTACCAAAACCTGATGTGAGGATTTGGAAATCCTGGCAGGGTCTGTTTTGGCTTTGAGGACACGAATTCTACCAGTGGCAGACAGCTCCATCTGGACCATGTGGTTTGAAAGGTTAGCATCATAAACGAGTAGTCCTCAACACGTAGACTTTTCATGATCTGTAGGAAATCAGAAAGACCTAGTATGTGTAGGACACATTTTCTTTTTTTTATTTCTTTTTTTATCTTTATTGTTCATAATGATTTAGATTGTTTAGTGGGTCAACCATGAGTTGTTATCCCTAATTCCCCTTTGCCCCCCTTCCCCATCCCCAGTCAGCTGGATATCCTCCTCCGTGGGCCGTCTGGATCAGTCTTTGTGGTAGGGGAACATGGATAGCCCAGTCTTCAGCCGGGTTCTCATGACCCAAGTATGTTGTTACTGAGGGGTGCCATGCCTCTGATAATCTCCCCCACCATGGCTCTCACAATCTTTCCACCCCCTCTTCCACTCAGTTCCCTGAGTCGTGGCGGGTGAGTACTGAGGCTGCTATGGTGTTGTGAGCTTAGGGGTTTTTGTGTCGAGATTCGTTGGTTTCTGTCACACTGGCTTATCTTTTGTTGATTGAATGGCTATGGCTGTGGGTCCCTTGTACATCCAATCATTCTCTGTGGGGTTCCATATGGATCCTCCCCCCCCCCCTATGACTGTGGTGGCTCATCTCATGCCAGGATCTCAGCTTTCTGCCTGTAGTCAGTTGGTAGGGTTATATGGCCCACAGCTCCCTCGCTGTATCCTGAAAAATACAAACATAATCTCCATCGGAGAATGAGGTCAGTATCAGTTAACAAATATACAACAATCTGGATTACCTAGCTTCTATTTTCAAAAGCCTCCCCGGCAGACACTCGCATAGTGCATCTTCTCTTGGGAGCCCAAGAGTATAGGATCCAGTGCATATTGCCCTAAATCCCCAGTTCCAATCAAGGGTTCCCCCTCACTGAGTGGAATATTTGGCCAAATTTAATAGCTGTTGATTGTCTCCCCCAGGCCCAGCCTCCTCCATTTGCACAAGTGCTTCTTTCTTGGTTTGCTTTTCTCTCCCAGAAGGAGGTGTGGTCAGCCTACTCGTGGCCTCAGACTGTATTTCATGCCAGTGGTCTGTTTACACCAGCTGTCGTTGTTCAACTTCCCCTGACAGCTTGTGTAGTGTCTTCCAGCACTGCACTAACTGCCATCTGGGGGTTGGTTACCATTCCTGACCTCGAAGAGTCTCTCAATGCTGAATGATGGTATTCTGTGATTTCTTCAGCAACAGGGTTTTGCCTCAGGCCTGGGGAGGGCATTCAAGAGCCTTGACAGAATTCTGTCTTGTTTTTGTAACCTCATGGATCACTTTGGTCAACAGCTCAGTGAGGGAAGGAACCAGTGGCCGGGACCTGGGGCTGTCAGGCTGCTCAATTGTTCACAGACTCAGACTTTCTCCCCTACTACTCATGGCCCCTCTTACCAGGTGACACCCTCTACTTACTCTTTAGGTTACAGTATGCTCATGTTTTCAAAAGATTTGCAGCATCATACTGATAAATATGGCATCTTGTCTTCAGTTCTACAAGGGCTGAAATAAATCCATAAATGCTTACAAATCATTTATAAATTAAAAAATCATGAATACCTTTTTAAAACAAGAACTCTGATGCAATGCTCACTTTGAAGAGAATATGCTTTGATGTAGTCATAATTTGTGTACAATATTAACTAATATGTAATTCAGTGGGTTTATAATAAAGATGCAAGTAAAAGGAGGCAACTGACCTGCCTTTGGAGTTACTGTCACAGCTGTACTGTTTTAGATGAGATACTTTGTTTATTGCTTTGTTTTCCTTACATATAAAATATGGGTAGTTATCAGGATAGTCAAAAGATGTAGCAAGGTTTAAAAATATAATACATATGAATTACATAGTACAGAATTTGATATATAAGACACAGACCCAATAAGAGTTAACCATCATTTACCATCTATTGTCACTAAGAAAACATTAATAAAGAAAAGCAATGTCCTCTGGACTCATTAATTTTTTTAAATTTTATTTATTCATTTTCAATGAGAGAGATAAAGATAGAGATAGATAGAGAGAGAGAGAAAGAGAGAGCACACCACGGCCACCACCTTCTGAGTCTGGCCCATGTGGGACCCGGGGAACTGAACCCGGGGCCCCAGGCACCGGAGGCAAGCGCCTCAACCACTGAGCCATCTCTCCAGCCCTGGACTCATTAATTTTATATATTATTTAAATATATATTTAAATTACTGCTCAAAGCTATTATTTAATGCTAAGATTTACAATTCAAATGGGATGATATGATATGACATAAGGGATCGAGATTTAAACTTTTGTCATGCAGTTGAGTTATAATTTATTTACCCATCATTCTTCTCTCCAGTGATAAGCATTATTATTTTTAATAGACATCTATATAGGTGGCAGTCTGTTTCTGGGCTCCCTATTCTATTCTATGCATATATTTTATACATAGCTTTATACTGGCTTAATTATTATCATGTTAAAACAGGTCTTGGTATCTGGAAATATAACCTTCTAATTTGTTTTTCTTTTTCAAGAAAGATATTGTTTAGGGTATTTCTGTCCGTTTGTACTTCCATATGAATTTGAGAATTGGGTTATAATTTGTGCAGAAGTATCTGCTAGAATTTTGATTAGAATGACATTGAATCTATATGTATCTGAAAAGAGTTCATATCACGACAGCAACAAGTGTTCTAATTCATAAAAATGACACATCCCTCTATTTAAGTATCCTATAGTTTTCTAAGTAATGTTTAACAGCTGTTTCTACAAAGGTTTTACCCATTCATTTATTATTATATTTATTCAACAGCATTTAATGCTGTTGTAAATAGTACTTTTTTCACTTTGCTTTTTGGTATACAGGTTGTCCATATTTATGAGTTTTAGTGAGTAATTATCAAAAAAGATAACTAGCCTTTCCATCTATTTAATCGTTTCTTTGTGTTGGGAGTCTTTAAACTTCTAGTTTGTACTCACAGTGAGCCTCTAACCTTAGCTAGGTCACCACACCTGTTCAAACATCTAGTTATTCATAAAATTATAATAATTTGTTGTGAACTGTAGTCACCCTACTACACTGTAGAACACTATAACTTACTCTTCCTCTCTAACAACATTATTACTTTTGAAATTTCATTTTATACTTTGTTACATCTATATAGAAATACAACTAATGATTATATGTTCACTTACTTTTGAGTGGTCCCACTTGATTCTTTTATCAAAATCTAATACTAATTGGAAGATTCTTTTGCATTTTCTGTACATACAACCATGTCTAGAAATAACAGCAGCTATATTTCTTCCATTTTAGTTTTAAAAAATATTTTATTTATTTATTTGCAAGCATAGATAGATAGAAGAGACAGAGACAATGGGCACATTAGGACCTCCAGCTGCTGCAAATGGACTCCAAATGCATACACCACTTTGTGCATCTGGCTTTATGTAGATACTGGGGATTGAACTTGGGTCCATAGGCTTTGTGGCCAAGTGCTTTAACTGCTCAGCCATCTTTTCAGCTCCCATTTTAATTCTTAATCCTCTTCCCCTGCCTTCATGCCTTGTGAATACCTCGATTACAATGCTCAATATAAGTGATATTGCAATCAAATTCCTCTCATTTTTGTGTAAACTTTTTATGTGTCACCGTTAGATATATTTGCTGTATTTTGTAGCTACTCTTTATTAGATTCAGGACATCTTCTTCTCATAATTTTCTAAGTGTTTTATCATGAATAGACAATAAATTGTGTGAAGTGCTTTCCCTGCATCAGTGAAGATACTTGTGATTTTTTTTCCTCCTATTTTCTGTTAATAATTTGAGTTTCACTGATTGATTACCTCATGGGAAAGTCAATATCTTATTCACAAAATAACTCAAATGTGGCAATAATGCTTTGCCATCTTTATTTATTGCCAGGTTTACTTTGCTAGCATCCTGTTTAGTGCTTATAGATTTTTGTCAAGGAGAGGTTGTAGTTTCTAGCTTGATTTCGCAGGTATTTGTGTTTGGTTTTGGTATCAAGGTCCTAATTCTGGATTTCAGACCTGGAATTTCAGTCTTGTTAACTGGTACTTGTAACATTCAAAAGGGAGTCTGTGCATTTTAATCAGAAAAAGTACAAAATGTAAGCTGGGAAGGATGTCCTTTTCCTATAGTCTGAAAAAATATTGAAGATTAGTCGGAATGCATCTATGTGCATAGCTATTTAACCACACAGTGGTTTATTTAGTGTATCAAATTCAAGGACCTTCTAGATAGGCAGGCTCTTAAGAATTCTTGGTGTTATTTTGTTTGTTTTGAGATAGGGTAATATTATGTAGACAAGGCTAGGCTCAAACTCATGATCATCCTGCCTTGGTCTCAGGAACTGGTATTACAGGTCGATGCCATTAGGACTGGCTCTCCAGTGATTTTTTAAATTATTATTTATTTTTGTGTGAGCATATTTGTGTTTGTGCATGTCTGTGTGTGTGCGTGGGTGCACACATGTCATGGCATGCATGTGGAGGTCAGAGGACAACTTTTGGGTCAGTCCTTGTGTGTGAACTTCAGTTGAAGCAGGGTTTCTTGCACTGCTGTTCTTTGGTGCCCTCATCATAAGCTTCTGGAAAATTCTCCTGTCTCTGCCTCCTGTCGCTGTCAGCAACAGCCTTAATATGCTGGGTTTACAGAAGCCTGGCATGACTGTACATGAGGTCTGTGGCTCAGACTCAGGTGCTCCAGCTTGAGCAGATAGTACGTGAGCCTCTGACTCCTCTTTCCAACCCTCTCTTTGGTGATTTTTCATCTGATTTCGCTTATAGGTTAAGTTGGTGGCAATGTGCCCTGAGAATTGGAAGGGGCAGAAGTCAGTGAAGTCTATTGGCATGAAGTACTCAGAATTTGACTTTGGGTAAAGATTGTAGAAAAAATTAGGCAGAGAACATTGGTAAAGAAAGAGGAAGAAGGATTTGTGTCTGATTGAAAGTCAAGGGTGAGTAAAAGAGAATATTTCCATGCCACAATAAATTTTAAGTCTGGATAGTAAAAAACTAAGAGGGTAGAAAGAAGTTCCCAAGAAATGACAGAGAGCTCTTTCTTCTAAATAAAATTTCTTAATTCTCATAAAAATAGGTGATTTTTTTACATTTCACTTTTTAAATATCCTTTTCCCCCAACTCCAGAGCCACGTTATGAGATCTAGTGTTGTCAGTCTTACAACCTAGGTCACTAAAACATCCAATTGGGAAACTGCATTTCATTCAGAAGCAGAGAGCCCAGACTATTAGAGGTAATTACCCTGTAAACTGCCAGTATTTAATTCTACACTATACAGACAGAAATCATCTATAGCTTATCTCCCTCACATGTCTGTGCAGTGGAAGAAAAGCTGATAAAAAAATCTAAAACTGTTATGGGCTAATTATATCAAGTAAGTTGGGAATAAGTAATTAAAATTCACATAACAGAACAAACATTAAAATATAATTGCAAATGGGAGTGAATATGTTGGAAATAAATCTATTCAACTGGCGCACTTACACATTATTATGAGAAGGAATAATAAATAAAAACTGATTTAGGCTGCATTCAATACCTAAATTTCTTAATTTGAGCCATAAATATTGACCAATGACAAACATGTCAATATTTGGTGTTTCTCTATGTGCAACACATTGTAATAATACAAGCTGGACAAGTAATTGAAAACTACATCATATATCATATCTTTTTGAGTGTGACACAAATATGTAAAAAGAAAAGCTTCAAAGATTAATTTCACAATTCACCCCTGTACAGAAATGGGCATTGTCTCATCTGTAAGATATCACAGTGTCTATCACACTTTGTAGGTAGTTTTCATGTACTAGTTTAAGAGAAAATAGTAATAGTTCCTGTTGATTCAGCATTTACTACTGTGATGGTTAAGTTTTGATGTCAACTTGACCTTTCAAGTAATCTTGGGTGGGTCTCTGAAGATTTTTACAGGAAGGCAGTCTCTCAGTAGGGGGCAGGATGTAAAGAAGCTCAAAGAAGCTAGAAGTAAACATCCTTTCCTGTGTGGGCAGTGCAGGAAGGAAATTCCAGAGACTCGGGAAGCCATTAAGTCTGAGAAAGTGTTGTAAGACCCCACCCTAAGGCTATATAAAGGGGAAGACATTCTCTCCTTGCCCCCCCTTGCTAGTGCCACTTGCTAGTGTGTGTGTGTGTGTGTGTGTGTGTGTGTGTGTGTGTGTGTGTGGTGTGGGTGGTAGGTTTTTCTCTCTGCTTCAACCTGTGAAAGGGGAGCAGCCTCTTTTGCATTCTGGAACTTCCCCTGTATCTATAGCTACAAATAAATCCTTTCCTCCCCAAAACTGTGTCTGGTTTGGAGATTCATCCCAGCGGTGTGTGGCTGACTACGACAACTACCATGCCCAGTACCCTACATAGTCATTTCATTTAGTCATAGGTAGTGAATTCTTCAGTTAAGAAGGTGAGACTTAGAAAGTCTCCACACCTTGCCCATAGCAAAGATGAAAAATGTAGCTTTCTCAACTTCAGAACATGCATGACCAGTATTGTTATGTATGTCCTAGCCACACTCCTAGTTGATCAGGTTTTCAAATTAGAATCATTTTTGTCTTCATCATAATAAGGTAGAGTCTTCTTTATTTTTAATTGATATTTTATTGTCCAAAATGAGATAGATTGTATCAGTAAATATTTCATTGGTATCCCTGATTCCCTCCTCCCTGTCCCCAATCTACTGGGTATCCTCCTCAGTGGACATACTGGATCATTCCATGGGGTAGGATTTTATGGATAGCACAGGAGGCAGCCAGGTTTCCCTGACCTTGTGCTTCTTGAGGTTGGGACCACATGTTAGTTTTCTGTGTATAAAAGATTGGTGGTAATGGGCATTAGAAAGTTATGGCCCAATCTGTTTACCAAACCAGTCTGCCAGTGCGTTCAGAAATGTTTGACATTCTTGGAACCACATTTCAGTGCAGGGAGTGGGGTGGATATTAATCCACATGAATGGCCAGGAGTACTCTGGGGATGTTTCTCATCATGTTAGAAAGGAGAATAAAGGCTCAAAAGCTTTCCCCAAGGACAATGAGAGTAGAGGGAATAGTTTGAATATGGCTGTGAAGCTAGATTTCCCCGAAGTCTGCATTGCTTAGAGTCACATACCTCTTTCCAGAAAACTTCGAGGAAAGAAAGTTGTAATGAAGCTGAAAGCTGCATTTTAATATCCGAGAAACACACAGGTATAAAGCAATGATGATACAGTAATAAAAAAAGTAGTAGATCTATTAGTTTTTCTCGTATAAAATTCCTCTGTCTGAGGATTTTTATGCAGTTAACAATCGGTGGGGCAGAAAGACATTTTTGTTAGTGATGTACTTGTACATTGTCCATACTCTCATAAGTAACCCCTCCCTCATGCTTCTGTAAATAATCTTAATCTAACTCATTCAGTCATCATGGTTTTGAGGGAAAGTTTCATTGTGGCAGGAGCAGGCAAGAGTAGTCATATGCCACATTGGCAGGGAGGGAATAAGAGAGGGAAAGGCAGTAAGAGGGATGACTTGGCTGTAAAGCCTCACAGCCTACTCCAAGTGACACTTTCTCCAGCAAGGTTCCACCTCCTAAAGTTTCCACAACCTTTCCAAATAGACCCACTAACAGGGGATTAAGAATTCAAACACATGAGCTTATGGGGGACATTTTACATCCAAACCACCGTATATGGAGAGATAGGAGAGCTTGTTCCTTTTCTGTTTCCTGCCGTGGGATGAGAAGATGGATGTCTGAAAACCAAGATGTGTACCCTCACCAAACACTGTGTCTGCTGGCACCATTCCCAGCCTGCAGAACTGTGAGAGGTAAGTACTTGGTATTGAAGCTAATCAGCCCAGGGTATATTCTATCATCACAGCGTGAGCTGACCATGTCTACGATGATCTCATTTAGTCCTTAAAACATCTGTTGCAGAATACATGATTTTGATTCTGTTTTACTGCTGAGGGAATTGAGGTTTGTAATGACAAATAAACTTAAGATATCAGAGATATCAGTTAGCAGATGCTTCTCTGCCTCTTGGTCACTTTCATGACGTTTTTTCTAAGAGCTGCTTTATGACTTTGTAGTACAGTACAAGTGGGACTGATGGGTGAGATTAAAGAGAAGACATTTTGGGCGATGGTGGTGGGTTTTGCAGCTCAATGCTCAGGCTTTTACTATTTTAAAAATATTTTTAGTCATTTACAAGCAGAGAGAGATAGAAGAGAGATAGACAGAGGGAATGGCATGCCAGGCCCTCTAGCTGCTATAAACAGATTCTAATACATGCACCATTTTGTGCATCTGTCTTTACGTGGGTACTGGGGAATCAAACTTTGGTTGTTAGGCTTTGTAGGCAAGTGCCTTAACCACTGAGCAATCTCTCCAGCCCTTCTATTTTTGAACCATGTTAGGAATGGTAAGTTACTGTCATGTGGTTGCAACTGGTCATCAGGAGGAGAAAGCTGACAATGATAAATTGATGATGACATTGAGAAGCACTGGTGAGACAGCACTTGGAGATTTCCATGGTTGGGAAAAATTTTAAATTCTACTGTTGAGATTGGCAACTAAGCACTGTGGTACACCTTTAGTTGTAGCTCTGGACATAATCTATGGTCTAGTAGACTGAAGATATTCAGAAGATAGTTTATTGATAGTTGAGGGGCATGAGAAGGAGGATTTAACCTGTGTGGTTTGATTTGAAGGCTTATCCTTCAGGCTCAGAACAGAAATAAAAAAAATACTTCAGATGTTTATAATAGATAGGGATTCAATATAGAGATTTAGGGGCATCCTGGTCTTTGGAAAGGATGAAGGAGCATGCTTAATTGAGGTCACGTTTGAATTCTCAGAACAATCCAAAACTGACCTACTTGGGGGGGATACTAGAAGTTGACTCCTCAGGCTACCTGTGGAGGTTTGTATGTAAAATGCTACCCAAAGCCTCAGGTGTTTGTGATTAAGTTTCCTAATTAATACCCAGCTAGTGTAGCCTTGCTGGAGATGGTATGATACTGGGTATGAAATGGGTCTTGACATTTATTAGTATAGTCCAGTGCATATTTAGTTCTCTCTCTCTCTCTCTCTCTCTCTCTCTCTCTCTCTCTCTCTCTCTCTCTCCTGATATAAGAAAATGTGAGTCACTTTCTCTGCTTTTTCCACCACAATGAAACTTCAAAATTGCAAGCCTGAAATAAGCCCTTTCCTCTCATAAGTCAAAGCCCTGATGCAGTGTTTTCAAGAAGCTGCAATGCTGAGGAGGCTGGATATGTGATGTGGAGCATAGGGTGCCAGATCTGGAAGTGATCTGTGACAATATCTCCAAAATTGCTTCTCATCACACAGAAAACTGGTCAATGGAATAGAATGCTTCCACAGAGGTGCTCCATGGTGTTTCTACAGGAATGCTGGCAGGTAGAAAAAAAAAGAAGAAAAATATGTAATTGTGGCCTTCATCTCCCTGGCAACATCTCAATGTGCCCTCAACCCAAATTGCAAAGGCGCCTGGGAATGGTAGCTAATAGTAGAAGGAGGTATGAATAAAAGGTTGAGTGAAAATACTAGCTAGGCTAAAGTTCAAGCTGTTCAACTTTGCAAATCTAATCAATTCATCTGAAAATTAGAATAATAATAAAGCACCTATACTAAAAGTTATTGTTGGGGTAAGACAAGAAGAGAAAATAATATTTATGCATTATAAGTTATTATATAAAATTTGATGGGTGTGATTCAGCTGTGATATGTTACTCAATAAACATTCATGTTTCAGGTATGGTTTTAGGCACAAGGGATGTGAAAAAATGGACAAAAATTTCTACCTCAAGGAACTCGACTTTGGATAAGGAAAAGGGCAAAGTATTAATAGGAAAATTATCTAGTATTTTCGAAAAAATCAAGGTGATGGAGGATGAGGGGGAAGAACACAAATGCGGAATGCCATGGTTGAGGGAGCAGATTTCCAAGAGAAACAGTTAAGTGGCTCCATAGGGAAGGCAAGTTGTGAGCACAGACGTGAATGAGTGAGCCTAGCAGATGTCGGGTGGAGGAGGCAGAGTACCTGACATGTTAAAAAAATAAACCTTCAAGGAAGTCAGTGTGGTCCCAGAGGAAAGCAAGAAGAGGAGAGGACTAGCAGATGGAGCAGAGTGTCATGGCAGCTGGGTCCCATGCTGTGTGTAGGCCATGCAAGGCTTAAGTGAGGTGTTAAGTGCTTGGAGAATTCTTGTCAGAGGAAGCATGATCCCATTTATGTTTAAAGAATCACATTGGCTGCTGAGGAGAATAGACATACACTCTTACCACATTAATATAAAATAACAGTCATAATTTGTTCAGCAGATGGGTATTAAGGACCTATTATGTAGCAGCCACAGGGCTGTGTGCTGGGGGATCATGGTCAGCCTGACCAAATGTCAGCTCCCCAGGTGAGCTTTGATTTATGACAAGAATGTGAGTTCCCGAAGATTTGAAACCTTGATAGATACAAGTTTTGAGGATGTGGAGGATTGTGGGAAGAGGTGTGGAGACTATACTGGCAAAGCTCTATAATTGGAAGTCAAATATAGTCCAAAAGTTATTAAATTTTTCTGGGAAAATAAAACGTATAACTCAATATGATAGTGAATAGTTAAACTATGAAGTGACAAATTTTGAGTAGTGTCAAATTTGAATAATTGCTCCACTTAACAAATCACTGATGCTCAGTGGAGTGAACTGGGAAACGTATGGACTTCTCACACGATGATCACTAGGCAATTATGGCACTGGATGGGCTGAAGAATAGAAATGAAATATTATATTTGTTATCCCATCAGGTGGTACAGAAGCACTTCAATAGCATTACCCATCTGCTATTATCATCATTCAGGTTTACTCTGCAATTATCTAATTGTGTGATTTCTACCCTTTCAGCAATCTTATCTTAATAAGATTTTATCGTGCACATTTACCCTGCCTAAGCCATTGAGATAATTATTATGTCTCAATCTGTGACTTGTGTAATGGCAGACTCATCGTCAAACCTCCCTCCGCCTTTTGTGAACTTGCTTCACAGATAGGTCCTTTCACACGCTTTTCTCTAAAAATCTATAGTTGCAGTCACAAGAATAAAGAACTCCATTAGCTATTTGTGTTCCAGATCTTAGTACCAAATTACCCAGAAGTCTTAATTTAGAAAATACAGGGTATAAATAGCCTGTCAGGTACAAAGGAAGTGTTGGATGGTTATAAATCATTGCTGTTATGGCTGGTGCTGCATACATTTCAGAGTTTAATTTTCTTCTGTCTCCTTTCTCTGCTATGGGTTCCTCAAGTGAGGTTAGACACAAGCCTCATTGTGAGGAGCGGTAAAGGAACTAGGGATTTGGAAATTTAGTTACTTTTCTTGTGGTGTGAAAAAATACCTGAGAAAACCAACTGAAGGAAGGGAGTGCTTGGTTTTGGCTTTCTATTTTAGGGATCCAGGCCATCATGGCACAGAGGGTAAGGCAGTGGGAACACGAAGCCACTGTTAACATTGTGCTTGTAGTCAGGAAGCATGAAGAGGTGAATGTTCAGCTGGCCTATCAGGTATTTCTCCCATCACTGAGACAAAGTACCCAACCAAAACAACTTAATGAGACTTGAAGGGTTTCTGTGGCCCATGGTTTAGGAAGGCCCATAGTGCATCATGATGGGGGAAGGCACGACAACAGAAGTGTAAGGCGGTTGGTCACATGGTGTCTGCATTCGGAAAGCAGAGAAAGAATGCTAGTTCTCAGCTGGCTTGCTCTTTTTCCTTTGCCCTGGGATAATGCTCTTGCAATTCAGGGTCTTCTGCTAAGTCTTCCTGGAAATGTGCTCAGAGACACATCCAGAGGTATATTTCCATTGTGTCTTCTGTCTAAGGGTCTTCTGTCTTCTGCTAAATCTTCCTGGAAATATGCTCAGAGACACATCCAGAGGTATATTTCCATGGTGATTCTAAGTACAATTAGATTGGCAATGAAGACTAGCCATTACAGCTGGTTTCCTCTTTCTCCCCTTCTTATTCAGTCTGGGACCCCAGGCCCTGGATAGTGCCACCTGTATTTATAGTATGCCTCAATTCTTCAGCTAAACCACTCTGTAAATACCTTCACAGAACTGCCCAGAAACATATCTCTTAGATAACTTCAAATCTAGTCAAGATTAGCCCTCACAAATTCTCCTTTGTGAAACTGACACACAATCACATCACTGTTAATCCTAATACTCCACACTATGTCCTCAAAGGACATCTCATAATGCAAAATGTGTTTAGTTCATTCATAAGAGTGCCCAAAATATTAACAGTTCTAACATTGCTGAAAAGCTTCAAATCCAAAATTGCTTCTGAGACTCAAAGCAATCTCTTAACTGTGAGCCCTTATAAAATCAAAATTAATCTATTTCCAGTGTACAAGTGGCACAGAGTAAACATTTCTAAGCCAAAAGGATGGATAGGAGAATAACAAGAAAAGATAAGATTAAAGCAATCTGAAAACCCAACAGGAAAAATCCCACATTCTACACATCCATGTCCTGATTATGGAGGCATTATCTGGGTTCCAATGGGCTAGGCCAGCCTTGTTTCTCCAGTTCTGCTGCCTGTAGTACATGGGAACAGCTTCCACTCTAAGCCTGCAGCTTTCCTCAGTGGACATGCCATTGTCCTGCCGTCCACAATTTCTGGAGTCTCCACTACAATTTAAGTTTCACCCTTAAAGCTTTACTTAATGGTCTCTTTGCAGGGTATCCAACTCTATCACACATTGCCTGACCTCGTGGTTTTCAGGAGCATTGGTGTAAGCCTCACGATCCTGTAACTCTTAAATTTTGTATATCAGCACAGCCACATGGATGATGCTGCCAAGTTGTCCTTCCAGCTCAAGATGTCGTTGGGGTCTCTTCTTCCATCACTCTATTTGCCTTTGTGCACCTTGGTGGATAGACCTGGGAGACTGTTCTCTAGGTGATTACTTTTAACCAGGATACTCATTCACCAGCATCCTCAGCTCAAGCTCTCTCATTTCAAAGGAATTTGAAATTTTGTAAGGAAAAGTATTTGATGTGTGGCGTCTTGCCCTTTCCTGTTGTACCAGAGAAGAACACAAATCTCTGTTCAGTGGTACTCATCTCCTCAACAATTATAGCAGCTTGCTTCACATATGCCTTGTCTGCATCTTTAAACATCCTCAGACCCCTTACTTGCAAAGCTTCACATTTTTTCATTTCTTTCTATGCTCTTTCATTGTGTCTGACTAGAAGCGGTGAGCAGTAACCATGCCACCACCTGTATGTTATGAGTCTGGAAATTTCCTCAGCCAAAAACCTTAGTCCGATACTTTTGAATTCAGCCTTACTCAAATTTTTAGGAAATATACACAATGCAGCCTGATTCATTGCCAGAGTGTATATAAAATGAATGCTATCTAGCCGAGTTCTTCAGAGTCTTTGTTCTCTTCTGAAATTTCATGAACCAGACTTACACTGTTTACATTTCTCTTGGTATTCTAGTTTTTCAAACTCCACCAGGATATTTTAATAAGCTCTTCGTATTAATTCTAGGGCTTCTGTAGCCTTAAACTTCAAACTCTTCAATGTTCTTCTGGAAAATCAATTCAAGCCCTATGAACCACATGGTTAGGTTTATTACTCCAACAGCCCCACTCCTGCTACCAACTTTCTGTATCAGTTACTCTTCTTATTGCAATGACCAAATATCTGACAAAGCAATTTAAGGAAGGATGCAGTCCACCATGTCACAGAAGACATGGTGGTAGAAGCATTAGAATGAGGTAGCTGATCATGTTGTGTATGAAGTCAGGAAGCAGAGATGAATGAGTGCTTAAGCTGGACTTTCTTTACTTTCCCTCTTTATTTCATTTGGGACCTCAGTCAAGGGAATGGTGCTACCCACGTGCAGGGTGAGCATTCCTTCCTCAGTTAAAGCTCTCTTGAAAAATATCTTCACATAAGCTGCTAGAGGTGTGTCATCAAGGTGATTCCAACTCTTATCATGCTGATAATGAACTATCATGGAAGATTTGATCACCTTTGGTTTTAAAACAGTAAATACATGAGGATTGTATAGGGCACACCCAGGGCACATCCTTTTACCATGGGGGTGGTCTAGGATATGGTGAGAAATGCTAAGAGGCAACAATTAAGAATCCATGCATCCCTGGGCTGCTCATGCAGGTGTCATCACTGAATGTTTCTTGTATTAGCTGTACTCCCGGTGCCCCCTTAAAATTGTGCCCTTGGTGTCTAGCACATTTTACTCTAGTCTTGGTTTTCAATTGTCCATGAGTTATATTATATCAGGGATATGAAGCCTTCATCCTTCTGTTTACATCCCTTTCTCTAGTGCCATTATCATCTAGATCCGGCAACATGCTCACTAAAAACTTGCACAGCTATTTTCCTTTAAGATTCTGCTCTTGGGAATCCTTACTAGTGTCCCCTAATCTGTCCCAATAGCATTATGCATAGATACTTGTTTAATGTACATATCCTTTACAATTTCAAAGTATCTGAGGAGAAGCAAGATTTCTTCCCAGCTTTCCCCCTCCCCACCCCATAACAGACCCTTCATAAATATTTGGTGAATAAGTAAAGAACCATTGCGACCAAAAACCTCTCAGGGTGTAAAAGCAGTCATTTTGAACTCAACCACATTTTAAAAAGCAAATCTCTCCGATGCAAATGAATCCTAATTGGGTTCCACATAGGAACAATTTGCCATTACTGTCTGTTGATTGCATAAGTGAAATAAAGTTTAAAAAATGATTTCTAGAAAAAAAATACTGAAAATGTCAGGTTCATTATTATCTAAGGCTTAGCCAGCTGCCAGCTAATTACCTTAGCCACAAGTTCTAAAGTAAACACAGATGTGGCAGGAGTAATTACCACCAGAAAGAAAAACCACTTCCACTGCAGGCTGGAAAGCAGCCTTGGTGACTAGTAAGAGGTCACAGATAGGCTGGAAAGAGCCCAGAGTTAGGTGAAGAGTCAGGTAGACCAGAACTTTAATTGGAGGGTGACAGGGGGCATGATCCAAGAAAGAATGATTTAGTGGAAATGTAATGGGAAGATAATAATAGTACCCCCATGCACATTTGAAGGGCTCCTATGTGAAAGGATGTTTAGAATTACTTTGGGCTAATATTGCAGAGACTTCTACTAGCAGTTATAAAACAGAAACAAAATAAATAAGAATATAAAGCTTAGGAGACCTCCATATATTATCTTTGTTACTGAATATTTCTTATGTAGCTCTTGCCTAAGTCAAGCGCTATAATCTCGGTGACAAATGAAGAGGTAGAAGAAGAGGAGACTTACATCACTTGTCTAAGGGTGCTCAGTAGAGAAAGGGAATTCAGAGTACTCGTGATAGATGCTCTGAGCTCTTCCTGGTTACTCTACTCTGAGGATCTTTAGCTTGGTCCATATTTGCATTGGTAGAATATCTGATACCACACAAGGGGCTTTTGTGCATATTATGGACAAACCTTTGAAGCAG
The DNA here is from genome assembly GCA_004024765.1 of Zapus hudsonius. Lineage (NCBI taxonomy): Eukaryota > Metazoa > Chordata > Mammalia > Rodentia > Dipodidae > Zapus > Zapus hudsonius. The sequence goes on from PVHP010001340.1 coordinate 31,092, forward strand.
GAATGAAAGGCAACTAAATCCTATTGTAAGGAGTGACTTGTTCAGTGCTCAGATGGGACTCCAGCCTTAAGGAACTTTCTTACATTCACAATGCAACTCAACTGTCCAGAGGGAAAGAGGCTGTTGAGGTGGTTGTTCTTACACGAAGAAGCAGAATCTGAAAGAAGCAGACATCACTAGGATTCTGTGATTGTCAGTGCTTATAGGGACTGTAAAATGAGAGGAAAAAGAGATGATATTTTGGTGAGGGAGGATGCAGCACAATATTGAAGATGTGTGAGTCTTGAGAGAAATCATCATGGGCAGGCTGCCAACAAGATCAGAAGAAGCAGACAACACAAACTTGTGGATGAGAAAGTGAATAATTAAAATATATAAGCATATGCAAATAATGGGATTTTTGCAAAATAGAATATATGACCATTTTAGATGGCACATATATTCCTTCAAGCCTTTATAAGATCACAGTAACTTTGTTGTGAATAGAATATTATCAAATATTAATGAAATTTTAGATAGTTTCTGAGTATGACTGATTACTAGGAGAAAAATAATCAATGTGAGACCCATAGATTTCCTGTCCAAAAAATGTACTGACCAGCTAACTAACAGGTGGTTGAGCTTTGGAAGCTGATTCATAACACCAAATACTTCAGACTAATGAACTGCAAAGAATAGAGTGGAATATTTATATACAGATCAATGAATTCCTTGCTCATTAGAGAAGTCCGCATAGAGAACAAAAGCACATTTAGAAGATGGTTGGAATTTAGGCACAATGATTCTGATGATCTCACTCAGCATAATTTGCAACTACAAGCTGATTTGTGGTTGTTTGTTCAATTTTCATCTCTATTTAGATTAATTAGAGGTAGATGATACATGCTCTTTCTTCTGCCTTCTCTTCTTCATATCTGGTGCTTTATTATTATTATACAACTATGATTATATAATTGTGTAAATTACAGGTGTTGTCACACGACTTACTTTCTAGATGTCTGGGATCCCTGAGGGTAGGGGATGTAAATTTATTTTCTGCAGGAACATGTCTTTGGTTCTTCGCAACAGAGCCAGATGCATGGTGAATATCTGTCGGCTGAGTAAATGATTAACTTGCTGAGAACACAACCTGGTTCAGGGATAGGAAATGAATGTGCTGTCACAGCTCCCTCTTATGTAGTAGCAGATGTCTCTAATTGGTTATGAAACTCTTTTTCACTGAGGTCAGATGGGGGCTTGGCCCCCTTTCCCACAAACGCTCCAGGCTGCATGAGTCATCTCCTGGAGTTTATAAATTGAAGTCTGTTTCCTATTCCTATCTTATTTTCTTTTCTGAGCCTAGGGGATCACCCATTCAGGGATTCTATACTGGCTATAATTCAGCAATAAACATTTATCTGCTTGTTACTATTCAGTGTGCTGCAAGGCTCAGCACAGAAACATACCATGAAAGACTCTCATTTCCATCCTCTTTGAGTTCATTCTGTAGTGGGGAAGAAAGATCCCAAATCTTATTTGTATTTGTATTCTCACAGAAAGTGAGAGAGAAATATTTCAGGGAAAATTGTGTGTGGGTGCATGTATGAGTTGTATTTGTTGAGGTGCACATAAGGGAAGTTTAGAAAATGTATGTAGAGGAAGTGACATTTGATTTGGCTTTGAAAAAGTGAGAAGCTACGTGGGAATAATATTTAAGGCCAGGAGCAGGAATAAAGAATAAACCTGGATGCATGACATCTCCATTATAAGCACATTAGCACTATGGAATGCTTACATGCTGTTTGGACAAGATAATGGGCTCTTTCGTGGTGGCATTTTAAACTGTGAAGAAGGTATTTGGCACCAATGCCCTTCCTGATCTAGGTGAGAGTATGTCTATCTGTACAATCAGCCACCCCTGCCTATGACCAAAGTGAGAAGCAGCTTCCTGGCTTTTGTAGCTAGCTAACAAATGAAGAGTTTTGACTGGTAATAGCACCATAGCTCAGCCAGTTAAGAAATTCAAACCAAGAAAGTAAATTATTGTAGTAATCTTGCTGTTCAGGATCATGGACATCAGGGACCAGATGCCACTGACACTCTGCACCTGTGCGTATGGGATTCACGGTTTGCCCATCCTTCCCACACACTGATCATACCCTCATCATGCCCTATTCTCCATGTTTTCAGTTGGAAAGGAAATCATAGCTCTGGGGATTAGAGTAGTATAAATAGTAGAAGAAGTTGCTGAGGGCTACTACGAAACCTGATTGAGCTGGGAGCTTTATTTACTGTCTAAGCCTCTCCTATTCCATTGCTGCTCACTGCCACTTCTGCCCTTCACACTGGCAGCTTTTTTTTTTCACTATTCTTTTCAGTATTTACACAGCTCACCTATAGTTACTGGGATAATCCTGATAATTCTATTTCAAAGCTATATCCCAGATCCAACCTTTCTTTCTTTCTCTTGCTATTGCCTTATTTAAGTCCTTTAAAAATATGTCTGTTTACCATTGCTATAGACCTCAAATTAATCTCCTTGTTTCCAGAAAATGCTAAGCACCTTTGCAGAGTTATGACCCACTTTCATAGTCAGCCACTTGCTGCTGGGATGAGTCTCCAAACCAGGCACAGTTTATGGGAGGAAAGGATTTATTTGAAGCTACTGATCCAGGGGGATGTTCTATAATCATGAAAGAGGCTGTCCCACTTTCAAAGGTCCAAGCAGAGAGAGAGACACATCACCAACATCATACACACAACAGTAAATAGGCAGGAGCCTTTAAGTAGATTTCTTTCTCCTTTTCATAGCCTTTGGATGGGGTCTTGCTACCCTATCCCAGACTTGTTGGCTTCCTGAGTCTCTGGAATTTCCTTCCTGCATTGCCCTCTTTGTAGTCAGCCACACTCTGCTGGGATAAATCTCCACCCCAGGCACCGCTTTGGGAGGAAAAGATTTATTAAAGTAATAGATCCAGGGGAAGTTCCAGAATAGCAAAAGAGTCGGGCCCCTTTCACAGATCCAAGCAGAATGAGAAAAACATCACCAGTACCATCAAAGCAAGCACACTCCAACTCTAACTAATAAACAGCAGGAACTCAGGCCTGAGCTCTGACTGCTTTTTGCATATATATAGCTGGAATTTCACATCCACCCCAGAAATACCTTAGGGCTGGACCCTAGGATCTGGCCTAGGTGACACATCCTCCAGCCAGGAGGCTGAAGAAAAACTGATAAACTCTTGAATCTATTGGGAGACATCCATTCAAACTACTAAACCCTCCAACAGAGGGATGTTCATTTCTAGCTTCCCTGAGCTTCCTTACATCCTGCCCCCTACTGAGAAGCTGCCTTCCAGTAAACATCCTCAGACACCCACCCAAGATAATTAAAAAGATCAGGTTGACAACAACACCTAACCATCACACCCACTAAAGTTGTGATCTATTAAAGTCTACAGAAAACTCACAGTTATGATACAGTCAAGGCTAACAAGCTATCCCCACAGAGGACCACATTCAAACTCCCTCCTGACATACAAGGATCATAAAATTCCTTGGCCTGTGACTATCTTATTCATAGAGTACAGAGCACACAGTCGGTCATTTATAAGTATTTGTCTTTAGAACGAATGACTGAGTTCAAAGTCTTTCATAATCTGGTTTGCATATACCTTGTCAGAATCTCTTTGGACCCACCACGCCTCAGCCTGACACCTGAAGCTTTGTCATGTCCTTATCTTTCTCTGAATTTGCTGAGTGCTCTCATTGTGCCATGTCTTCCTTCTACTTCCTCCCATCTCAAAGATCAGACTTATTCTTTAAGATCTCTCACAAGACTCTTAAAAGACTGAAATGATGGGCTGGAGAAATTGCTCAGTGGTTAAGGCCTGTAAAACCTAACCACCTGAGTTTGATTTCCCCAGTAACCACATAAAGCCAGATGTACAAAGGAGCACATGCATCTAGAATTCATTTGCAGTGGCTGCAGGCCATGGCATGCCCATTCTCTCTCTCTCTCTCTCTCTCTCTCTCTCTCTCTCTCTCTCTCTCTCTCTCTCTCTCTCTCTCTCTCTCATCTGTCTTTCTCTGTTTGCAAATAAATAAAAATATTTTAAAAAGAGTAAAATGATAAGCCTACTGTATGTGGATTGCTGTGGGGCTATTTGTCATATACACATGTCTTTTCTACTTTAACAAAATCTTACATATGTGCCTACCACTTCTTGCTTTATGACTTTATCTGTAATTTCATACAAGTTGACTTTGAAGGGGAAAGTTTTAGAAAGCTGTGTTGTGGGAAACATCTCCCCTGGGGAGATGTGAGTAATGTCTATTCACCCCAGCTGGACAGATGACAGACCTAAGTTTGATTACACCAAAACCAGTTTTGGTGGGCCAAAGAGTTTATTAAGGTTACTTGCAGGAAGGGGGAGGGGTTGCTTATAAGAGCAATGGATATGTGACTCAAAGGCAGCTGCATCATTGAGAAGCCCACCCCAGCATAGGTAACATTTCACGGAAGGTTCATCTCTGGAGCTCACTGCACAGCCTGCAGGCAGCTCGACTGGCTGGAGAGTCTTGAGCATACTACATGGCTTGCAGGTAGCTTAATACAGTTGTTTTTCCTAAATATTCATCTATGGTTGAACATTGAGATATGCTGCAAGAGTGACTTAGTCTCAGGATCTTGGCTAGTTGAGTCTTTTCATCAGCAACTGCCACTGACTATAAGAAGTTCTCCAACCAAGGTGGACAGCAGTGGGAATAGCAATACTCTATGGGCACAGGCACAGATGTTTAGCAAGGAGTTTGACAGGACCCTCACATCCATCTAATAAAACAATACCAGTGTGGTTTTCCCATTGGGGCCTGTGACATCCCCAGTCATAGACTTTTGACTAGGTTTACAGTAATAGACGTGAACTGGGGAGCAAGCCTGAAGTTTAATCAAAAAGTAGTTGGCTATACCCACAACAGTTGTGCTAATATCAGGCAGGTTGGAACATCTTCCCTGGCATGTCGGTACTGTGGTACACAGTGTTCATAGCTGGGTAGAACCGTTGATGACCATTTTTCCTCAGAAGCCTACATATCACCTTCCAGCACTCTGAAAGCCAGACAGCAAGCAGGGTGCTTCCAGTTCAGTCCAAGCCTGGGTTTCTTTAACCAGAGCATGCCATGTCTTCAGCAATGGGGTCTTACCATCCGCAGTGGCAATATCCTGCTTTCATTTTAGTGAGGTTTGCTCCCTGGCCAACTACTCTTAGGGAGTTAGCCCATCCCTGACACTGTGATATTTATTTGGCAATCTCATGATTGTTAGGAGTGCCCCTTCCATCCATGCAGGGTATCTTCCTTTAAACTCTTTAACTGTTGTCTTCACTGTCTTCTCAGATGCTTTTATTAACATGCAAGACACCCAGAGGTTAGCACTATAAATTTATAAAACCTGTGTATGAAAGCCCACAGCCATCCATTTCAAGCAGGTACCAGTTGGTCTCAGGAGTCATCAGCTACAAGGATACTCAAGAAGAATGTTAACAAGGTCCAATTCAGCATGAAAAGGTTTAACTTCCTGTATCAATAGTTTCCTCAAAAGGGCAATATTGGAGCCACTACTCACTCCCCTAGCCTTTCTATAATCCATAGACATTTTCCATAAGCCATCCTGTTTCCTACTACATGGTACCTCCATGGGGCTTCCTTGCATCTCCTCACCCCTGATGACCTCAGTGCAGCCCATTCAATCTGCTTGGCCCAACCCAGGAGCAGGAGGGAGTGAGGCTGCTCTCCAGCCTTCTGTGGTGACTGCTTTGGGTTGGCTTCCTCCACTCCTTGGTTTGACAGGCTCCAAGGGGCTGGCAGTGAGGCTGCAGCCTTGGTTATTGTCCCTCCCTTAGCCACACCTGGCTAGTGGGTAAGCCTAGACCTAAGTGAACAATTTCCACCCCTAGAGTACCTTTTCTCAGGACAGAAATATACATGGCTCTTTCTGGGAGCATAGTTGTGCACCCCTCAGACAAACTGAGTTCTCTTTACCTGGACTGGTTTATCATTTATGTTTTTTGAGAACTGTTTGTCTGGCTTCAAAGTCTTCAGAGGCTCACTAGGACAGTATTTAGCTTTCTGTCAATTTGTAATTTAGAAATGGCAGCTCGACACAAGTCTTGCCACATTTACTTTCTAGTGACTTTAACAGACCCTTTGTCTGTTTGGTCCTTCTCACATCTTCTCTAGAATTTCTTTGGTCCTTCTTGAATCTTCTCTAGCATTTCTTAGCACTTTGCAGGCACCATCTGTCACTTTTTCCTCATTCTCTCTTTGATCTAATTCATTTGTCAAATCAGTGACTAATGCAGAAGATATTCACCTTGGGTCCCTTTCCCTTTGTAGCTCTTCTTTTACATAAACAACCTTGGCTTCAGCCTTATCACCCATAACAATGACCAGCAACCCGCCAACATTCTCATCCCTTATGTACCACACTCAGGGGCTTTAGCAATTCTCTAATCCTGTGATTTTTTTCAGGGCATCCACATACTTTCTTGGTGGACCCTATTGGTCAAGAGGCATGCCAACCCATATCACTTAGAGGAAGACAGCCACAGACACTCTTATTCCTTATGGCAGAGTCTTAGTTGCATGTCTATTACCCATAACAAGATCGTGCAAGCGCAGTGCCCTCACAAGACACATCACCACACACCACACAGGCAGGGAATACCATGTCAGGATGCTCCACCCTCAGCCTTGGTGGAACGCCTTGCTAATCACAGCCAAGAACATGCCATTGCTTCTCCTAATGTCATCTTTGGTTCTGTCATGCCCCAGTGTGGGTGCCAAAAGTCATGGGAAGCTTCTTCTCTGAGGTGACACGAACACACATCTACTCACCCCATTTAGGGCACAGGCAACGATTACACAAAAACCAAGTTTGATGAATCAATGAGTTTAATGGGTTTTTTTTTTACAGAGCAGAGTAGGAGTGGCTTACAGGGGGTGATGGATGACTCAAAGGCAGCTGCATCACCAAGAGGCCCACCCCAGCACAGGTGACAATGCATAGATGCTCATCTTAGGAGAACATTGTACAACCTGCAGCAGCTGTGCTAGTTGGAGCGTCTAAAGTGCAGTACAAGACATGAGTTGCAGGTTAGAGAGTCTCATCCCCAAGCAGTTGTTTTCCCGTTATATAACCTTAAGGTGGGATCTTGCAACTTCTTCCTGAGACTTGTTGGCTTCCTGAGTCTTCCAATCTTCCTTCCTTTCCCCAGAGGAAATGCTTCAATTTGGAGGAAACTGCTTTACAACAAGTTTTTACAAGTTCTAGAGGAAAATGACCCAACAAAGGAAAGTTTGGAGAATATATTTAGCAGAGCCTACCCTCATGTGACTATGTAGTACTTGAGATGGGAAGTTCTATCCCCAAACACTCCTCTGTATGCTGACTACAGGCAAGAAGTTTCCATTCAGCAAGCCAAAATAATGCATAAAGCATGGAGGGTGCAGGCTAGCCCTCATCTTCATCTCTCTTCTGTTTTTAATGAAAAATAATTTCTGTTAATATTCCTGAATCTGGATTGATGCAGTTTTTCCTCTTTTCTCTTTATCAGATATTTGAACAGTGCAGTCACTTTCAAAGATTAAAAAAAAATAAATACTGAATGTCAGAATAGGAAGAGCAATGAACAAATACATATGCAGAAGATAAATCCATCCACCACTATATCCCAACTCTATTATAGACAATATAAAATGTCATAAAAATATATTGGAGGTGGCATTGGTGAACTAAAAGATTCTAAAAGATACATAAATATACAGCTAAATAGAAGACGATGATGAACTCAGCTGACTGGATAGTGAAAAGGAGCAGTGACATTATATATTTCTAGCCCATCAATATGATAATTAAAAGATAAATAAAAGATAAGAAACTCCATGGTTTTGTCTCTCTGGAGTTAAAGCATGAAAGTGCCATGCTTGGGTCTCTATTTGTTTATTCTCTCTATAGCCTGCTGTCTTCCATTTAATGCACTTGTTTTCCTGGCAACTGGGTTTAGTGCCAATATGACCAAAAGCAGAGTAAGCTTCTAGGAGGCAGGGACCAGTGAGAGAAGGAAGTAAGAATAATGAATCGTCATTTGCTCTGTGCTCCTTTATGCCAACATGGAGCACTCACAAAAGATAAAAGCTGAGAGTGTGCACAATCTTGTTTGAAAGATAAGCACGATATAATGAAAATCACTGGAACTTACATTTCCCTGATACTTAAGGATGCTGAGCACTTTCTCATGTGAGTAACGGCCATATAAGTTTCTTCCACTGTGAATTCTCTGTTGAGATCAGTGCCCCTTTTTGTGAGGGGGCAGTTTGAGTTTTTCTTATTAATTTTTTTAGAGTTCTCTGTAGGTTCTGGAAAATAGGCCTCTGTGTGAGTTGTAGCTGGAGAAAATCATCTCCCAGTTTGATGGGGGTCTATTGGCTCTGAGTATGGTGTTTTTGTCTGTACAGAAGCTTTTGAGCCTGATCAGGTCCCATTGATTAAGTGAATTTTTTCACTTCCTGGGCTACTGGAGATTTACTCAGGAAGTTATTCCCTATTCCTATCTCATGGAGAGTTCCTCCTATTTTTTCTTCCAGGGTGTTTAGGGTTACATGGTTAATATTGAGGTCGTTGATCGATTTGGAGTTGATTTTAGTGCATGGTGAAAGCAGTGGGTCTATTTTCATTTTTTTACACGTGTTTATCCAATTTGTCCAGCACCATTTGTTGAAGATGATATCTTAGCCCAGCATACATTGTTGGCACCCTTGTCGAAGACCAAGTAGCTGAAGTTACTTGCATTAAAGGCTGGGTCTTCAATTCTATTCCACTGGTCTGTCTGTCTTTTTCTGCCAGTATCATGCTGTTTTAGTTACTATGGCTTTGTAGTATGTTTTAAAGTCAGGTATGGTGATACCTCTTGCATAAGTTTTTTTGTTTAGAATAGTTTTAGCTATTCAAGGTCTTTTGCCCTTCCAAATAAATTTTGAGATTATTTTTTTCTATGTCTTTGAAGAAGGAGGTTGGGATTTTTATTGACATTGCATTGAATCTGTAGATCGCTTTTGGCAGGATTGCCATTTTTACTATACTGACTCTATCCATGAACATGGAATGTCTTTCCATCTTATCACATCCTCTTCTATTTCCTTCTTGAGTGTTTCAATATTATCCTTATATAAGTCTTTCACTACGTTGGCTAGTGATATTCCAAGGTATTTGATTTTCTTTGAGGTTATAGAAAACGGGACAGTTTCGCTGATGTCTTTTTCAGAATGTTTGCCTTCTGTATATAGAAAGGCTGCTGATTTTTGTGTGCTAATTTTGTATCCTGCCACTCTGCTGAAGGCATTGATTACCTTCAGGAGTTTACTGATACTATTCTTTGGGTCTGATATTCTGATATATATATATATATATATATATATATATATATATATATATATATATATATATATATAGTATCATGTCATCTGCAAAGAGGGATAGTTTAATTTCTTCCTTTTCAATTTGTATCCCTTTTATGCTATTTTCCTGTCTTATCACTTGTGCTAGAACTTCAAGCACTATGTTAAAGAGCAGTGGTGAGAGTGGACACCCTTGTCTTGTTCCTGAATTAAGCGGGAACTCCTTGAGTCGTTCCCCAGTGAGAACGATTTGTGCTTTAAGAGATCTGTATATTGTCTTTATCATATTGAGGTAGAGGCCATCTATGCCTATTTTTCCCAGGATTTTGAACATGAAGTGGTGTTGAATTTTGTCAAAGGCCTTCTCAGCATCTATAGAGATGACCTTGTGTTTTTTGTGATTGAGTTTATTAATATGGTGAATTGTATTTATCGACTTGTGTATGTTGAACCATCCCTGCATTCCTGGGATAAAGCTGACTTGGTCAGGGTGAATAATAGTTTTGATGTGGCTTTGTATTCAGTTTGCTAGGACTTTGTTTAGCATTTTTGCATCCAAATTCATCAGGGATATGGGTCTGCAGTTTTCTTTATTGTTGCATCTTTGCCTGGTTTGGGAATTAGAACGATGCTAGCTTTGTAGAAGGATTTTGGGAGCCTACCCTCTTTTCCTATGCCCCTAACAAGCTTCAAAAAGAGAGGTTTCAGGGCTGGAGAGATGGCTCAGTGGTTAAGGCACTTGCCTCCAGTGCCTAAGGCCCCCGGTTCAATTCCCCAGTTCCCACATAGGCCAGACCCACAAGGTGGTAGCCCTGGTGCACGCTCTCTCTTCTCTCTCTCTCTCTCTCTCTCTCTTTCTCTCTCTGTTTGAAAAATGAATAAATAAAATATTTTTTAAAAAGAGAGGTTTCAGTTCTATGGTGAAGGTTTGGTAGAATGTGCCTTAGAAACCATCTGGACCTGGGCTTTTTCATTTGGGGAGGTTCTTGATTACAGATTCAATTTCTGTAATTGTGATAGGATTGTTTAGCATCTTTATCTGCACTGGGCTGAGCTTTGGTAGTTGGTAGGGGTCCAGAAATTTATCCATTTCTTCCAGGTTCTCTAATTTTGTGGGTTAGAGGTTTTGGAAGTATGACATGATGATGTTTCCAATCTCTTTGGGGTCTGTTGTGACCTCAGCCTTGTCATTTCTGATTTTGATAATGTAGGCAGTCTCTGTTCTTCGTTTGATTAAATTGGTCAGGGGTTTGTCGATCTTATTGACTTTTTCAAAGAACCAACACTTTAATTTGTCTGTTTTTTAAATTGTTTTCTTTGTTTCCAAGTCATTAATCTCAGCTCTGATCTTAATTCTTTCCTCAAGTCTTGAGTTCCTAGGGTTGGATTTTTCCATCTCTTCTAATGACCTTACGTGGGAGGTTAGGTGGATGATTTGAGACCTGTCTTTATTATGAAGACATTTAGTGCAATGAATTTCCCCCTTAGGACTACCTTCATCGTGTCCCACAAGTTGTGATATGTTGTGTCATCATTATCATTTGTTTCTAGGAAATTCTAAATTTCCTGTCTGATTTCTTATTTGACCCATTCATTGTTCAGGAGCGAGTTGTTCAGACACCAATGTCTGTTGAAATTTTTGGATCTCCCATTGTTAATTTCTAGCTTTAATGTCTTGTGGTCTGATATGATGCAGGGGATTACATCAATCTTCCTAAATTTGTTGAGGGAAGATTTATGGCCTAGTACATGGTCAATTTTGGAGAAGGTTCTATGCGCTGCTGAGAAGAATGTATAATCTGTATCCTTGGGGTGGAATGTTCTGTAAATGTCTGTTATCCCTAGTTTGTCTATAGTGCTGTTTAGCAACTTTATTTCCCTGCTTGTCTTTTTTTGGATGATCTGTCTAGTAATGACAGTGAAGTGTTAAAATCTCCTACTATGATGATGGTGGCATCTATATCTGCTTTGCTTTTGAGTAATTTATGCTTTATATATGAACTGAGGGGCCCTTGCATTTGGTGAATACATATTTAATATAGTGATGTCGTCTTGTTGGATAGCTCCCTTGATGAATATAAAGTTGCCATCATTGTTCTTTTTTATTGATTTCGGTTTAAAGTCTATTTTGTCAGATATTAGAGTAGCTACACCCACTTTTTTATTATTCCCACATGCCTGGAAAATTGTTTTCCATCCTTTTACTCTCAGTAGGTTACTGTCTTTAGCAATAAGGTGCATTTCTTAATGGCAACAAATGGAAGGGTCCATTTTTCTGACCCAACGTGCTATCCTGTGTCTTTTTATAGGAGAGTTGAGACCATTTACATTCAAAGTTATAACTGTGAGGTTTGCTTTAAGCTGCCATGTTGGAGAGACGATGGGGGTTGGTATATGAGCTGTTGTTGTTATCTCTTTGGTGTGCCCTTGCTTGTTTTCTGTTCCTTTTTTTGGGGTCAGTTGCTTGTCTCATCTGCATGGAATATCTCATGTGTAGTATCTTTTGAAGTTTTGGTTTAGTGTTCAAGTAATTGTAGAGTTGGTTAATTTCATGGAATACTTTCATTTCTCCATCTATTATGATGGATAACTTTTCTGTGTACATTAGTCTAGGTTGGAATCCACACTTCTTTAGACCTAGAATTGCTTTATTCCAAGCTCTTCTGGCTTTTAAAGTTTCTATGGCAAAGTCTGAGGTGAGTCTGATGTTTTTGCCTTTGTATGTGATGAGTTTCCTTTCTCTCACTGCTCTAAATACTCTCTTTACCCTCAATGTTTGGCATTGTAATTAAGATATGTCTTGGAGAGTTCCTCCTTTGATCCAATTTGTTTGGGGTCTTGCATATCGCTTTTAGATGTACAGGATTATCTCTTGCTAGGTATAGAAATTTTTATTGAATAATTCTATTGAAAATATTTTCTATGCCCCTAGCCTTGTTTTCTTCTGAAATCCCTGTTCCCTGAAATCCTGAGATTAAGTCTTTTTATGGTATCCCACATTTCCCTTGAGTCTTGTTCACTTGTTCTTTTGAATTTCGTCAAGTTTCTGATTTCTCTCATATTCTCCTCTGTTTTGTCTTCCATGTTTGAAGTTCGGTTTTCCCAGTGATTGATTCTGTTGGTTAGAGACTTTAGGGAGGTTTTTATTATTTCAATATGATTTTTGTTTTCTGAAATTTCTTTTTGGATTGCTTCTATCATCCTGTTGAGATGTGTTTTCATTTCAAGGTGTGATTTAATTACTTCTTCCTGACACTCATTCTTATATTTGCACATGTCTTCGCTTAATTTGGATAACTGGTTTTGATACCTTCGGCTTATTGGTTTGCCTTTAGTTCCATGATTTCTCTTCTTAAGTCCATTTGGTTCTCTTCTATTATATTGAGCCTGGTGGCAAAACTTGTGAGCTGGCTTTGCATTTTTTCAAAATGCTTGTCCATTGTTTCTTGCATGACTAACATGAAGTTCTCCTTAGGATCTGTACCAGTATGATCGGGGTTTAGTGTCATGTATTCCTGGTCCTGCCTCTGCTCTCTGTCTTTAGGGATATCATTGTTGTCATTAGGTGTGGTTTCCTCAGCTGGTGAAATATTCTTGTGCTGAGGGCTGCCCATTTCGTTTCCACTTGGGGTGATTGGTGGGATGCCTTTGAGATGTCTGCACTTTGTTAGTGTGGATGGGGAGTACACTGTGCTCTATGTCTAGGGTTGGGCACTTACCTGTTTTATCTGCGGGTGTGTGTGCCCTCAGATCACTGGCTGGGCTTTGATGGTGAGACTGGAGGTAACCTGTTGGGGGTGTGTGGGGCATGTGGGAACTAAGTAGGTGGAGAGGGGGGTGCCGAGTCTTAGGTACCTTGCTGGGGGGTATGGGGTTCGTTAGGGTACTAGGTGAGACTGGGGAAGGGGACAGCCGCCTGTTACAGGCTGCCCAGGAACCAGTTATGGCATAGGGAAACTGCAAGAATCAGCCAGTGGGGAAACTGCAGGAGATGGCGGGGTGTGGGGAAACTGCAGGAGATGGCAGGGTGTGGGGAAACCTGGGGGGTGGTTGGTGGGCACGGGGGTGGAGCTGCGGTGTTCCGCAGGTGCAGGGGTGGAGCTGCAGAGGAAAGTGGGTGTGGGGGGGATGGAGCCACAGAGGTCAGAGAGTGCGGGGGAGCCATGGAGGTGGGCGGGCATAGGGGAGACAATAATCTCCAGTTTTGGTGTGTGATGGTCAGGTTTATGTCTCAACTTGATAGGACCTAAAGGTTGTCCAGTTATTAGTTTAACCACTACCTTTAGAGTGTCTGGGAGGATTTTTCTGGATAAGATTTACAACATTGAAATTGGTAGGTGGAATAAAGCAGGTTGCTTGGTTGGCTTCATGTGAGTGGGCCTTTTCTAATCAGTTGAAGCTCTGTAAAATTTAACAAGACTGAGTGTCCCTTAAGTAAATGAGAATCCTTCCTGTGTAATGGCCTTGGAATAGGGCATTGACATTTTTCCTGCCTTTGACTTAAACAAAAAATATGCCTTTTTGGGTCTGTAGCCTTCTGTCTGTTAGATTGGAATTCTCTCATTGACTTTCTTGAATTGATCAGCTTGCTACCCCACTCTATAGATTTTCTAAATTCTCAGCCTTCATAATCAAAATTCCTTATAATGCTCTGGATTTGTTTCTATAAGTCATGTTAAAAAGGTAAACCTGTGCGCCTTGAAGAACCGACTAAGAGGCATCTGAACCTCCTTGATAGATTTACCTTAGTCTTCTAGAAAATGTATTCACTGATGCTCAAATTTATAAACTCTCTTTAATTTGTTTGGATTAAGCAAACTACACACAAGAGTGTCTTCAGAGGAACAATTGTGAGGATATGAACAGGAACTTGAAAAATTTTTAGCATAACCAACACACACACACACACACACACACACACACACACACACACACACACACGACATAAGCCACAGTTCTTTACTCAGTGAACCATGTCGGATTTATCACACTTCTGCTAGACTCAAATATGTGTGAAGAGAAGGTTACAAGCCACCAGATGGAATCAAGATCACAGCCCACATTTGGAGAGGAGCAGCAAGTGCATGGAATTGGGGGTGATGGAGAACTAGCTGTGAAATTCACTTTATTAGCTGTAGAATGTCGGGCTCCAGGCTTGAACCCTCTTCAAGCCTTAATGTCCTCAGCCATTTAATGAAAAGAACAACAAAATCTATGCCATGAGTGACAGTGTATAGAAATGGCTCAGTGAATTAGGATGACAAATAAACATGAAAAAGAATTAATCAGCCCCATGTGTTCTCAAGATTCAAATGAAAAAGTTATGTCTACTCTGTATCTTTATTTTGGTTTATCCCATAGTTTTACTCATTTTATTGATACCTTTATTCACTTTACAAATGCCAATAGGAGTTTCCATGTAGAAATGTAGTTCTTGCTGCAAATCTGAGTTTATAGTTGTCAGGGATTGTCCAGTCTTTTGATTTGGGCTGGGAATGTGTACTGAAAGTGAAACATCTGAAATATCTGTGTGTCTCAGAATGGGAAAGTGAGGCTATTTCCTTTCCTTTTCTCTGAAGAGAAACCCAGGGGATTCCCATGAAGAAACAGCTGCAGGGTCTGGGCAGACCTAGAAGATTAGGACTTTATCATCTTTTCCATATTTGCCCCATCTCCTGGGACTCATTAGGTTGCTTTGCAAAGTTGAGGCATGCTGTCATTCTGCACACCCTTTCCCTTGAGGTTGTGTGTACTGCCCTTTCTGACTTGTCCTGCACTGTGGCTGTTCTTGTACATCAATATAATATTGTTCTAGAAGGAGTAAGCATGGTGCTCTTCATCCCAAACCGTTCAGTCTAAGAACTCTTAATACTACAACTAAAGCCACACTTTGTTTTATAGCTTTTGAGCATTGTAAATTTCAGTCTTCTTTAAGCCCCAGACTAATCTGTTAATGTTTGTTGAAATATCATGTACATCAGTTTATCAATACTTGAGGAGTTTGTTTCACCGACAATTGGTCTCTGCAGGCTCCATTTCACATGGGCATGAGAATAAGCTAAGGCACTGCTTGTCTGGCATATATACTATGGAAGTCTGCTGCAAAGAAACCCTGTGATGCCCCTTTCCAACATGACTGTGGCCGTCACATAAATCTGCCCAGCCATATACTTTGCTCATTTAATAAACACATTATACAATATACACCCAATCTCTTCTCAGAGATAAGGAAGGCTCCAGGAATTGAAAACATCAAAAGCAGAAAAAGTTAAGTAGTGGCAACAGGTACAGATCTAAGGCGAAGAACTACATCTAGCCATGGAATCTCAGATCAAATATGCCTGCCTTTTCCTTTCCCCTTTGGGGTCGTTCCTCTGATAAATAATTCACAGACTGCAGTGCAAAGTCGTTTGCATACTGACAAGATTAAAAAGAATGCTTTGTCTGGGTTAAATTTACAATCTGAAACCTTCCTTTAAAATGTCAAGAAGGTAATTAATTTAAGAAGGTTTGCCAAGCAGAATCTCCGACCCTGTCAGAAAAAATTCATTTCCTGAGGGTGATGGGAATGTTGCATCTCTCTTCCCCAAATGCCTGTTTGGATTCCCATTTTAAGACCATTCTTTCTCTTCCTAACATACTTTTTGTGGCCCTTTTCTTTTTAAGCCAAAAACAAACAATTAAACAACAACAACAACAAAAAGCCTACTATCCTTTCCTTTTGTTGGTGTTGTTGTTAAGATGATCTAACATAGTCTGAAAATGAGCTATGCCTGGAAATTGGACTACGAGTCAGACGTTTTGATACAAACAGGACAGGAGCATTTTCAGAGAGACAGTTCTCACATTCAGACAAGCGTTTGGAGTATCAGCGGGAAATGCATAAATCCAACAGCATGAAAATTTGCTTTTGGCATAGGAAAACATCCTTTTCCACATATGCTCACTCGTGTGCATTCTTGTGACAGTCATGGAGGGAGCGGCATAGCTGCTCTTTAAGCCAAGTTGCTGGTGTGCACTTTCATTAGCAATTAATTGTGCCCCTTAGCTCACCCCTGGGGGCATCATAAGAGAGATTAAACAGCACTCTCTGTTTATAAACCTAATCCACACTTACAGATCAAGTGTGCACACCCATGTGTATCCATGGGGCAGACAATGGGTCTCACTGTCAGTAGGAGGGTATTTCTCTTCCTTCTAAGGGTCAGCTTTGCTAGAGCTGCAAAGTTAAGTAGGTGTCCTCTCATTGATGCTAATTGGGAAGAAATCATTTCTTCTCTAATTTACTTCGAGAAACAGAGGTCAGCTGAAATGTGTCATAGTGCTAAAGGAGAAGAAAAACAAGTCAAAAGGTATGAGATTCGGAGCAAGAATCTCATAGTTTGAATGGAAGTCTAAATCATTAATGCATTTGAGAGAGATGCTTTTGGACTCTTCGCTGTCTTTCCTGGTTACTATCGCTTGACACAGAGAATGAGATTTTTTTTTTTTGCTAAAATTCAGTTTCCTAGAGATTCCTGCTATAATTTGTATCATCATGGTGGGGTCAGGATGTGCTGTATCATTTGACAGATGTTCCTCAGTGGCTTTTGGAATGATATTGCACATGCCTGACTTACCCCCATTCACCTGGGGAGAGGAGACCTTACCTAAGGGCCTGTTTTGGATGTTCTTTCATGGAATCTACCTGACTGGTGTGTCAACGACAGTTCTTTCACTTACAGTATTTCATTGTCTTTTGTGAATTTTTTCTTTAATTAGCATACTAAATAATATTTCATCAATACATTTGAACATGCTGTTCTGACAGATCCTCCTCTTCTAATCCTTTTTTTTATCCGCCTTCTGCCTTTCCATCCACACTAGTACCTTCATTTCTCATGTCATCTATGACCCTCCTCACCCCCATTCCTTAAAGTCTCTTTGCCCCTCTCATGGGCCCCTTTCGAGTTTCATGATCTTTTCTCATACTTACTCCTGTATAAAACACACATATGTAAAAACTAGAAGCTAATTTCTGCATCTGAGAGACAACATGACTTTTGTCTAAGTCTGGGATACCTCAATATAATAATTAGCATATCCATCCATTTTCCTGAAAATTTCATTTCGCTTTATGGCTGAATAACGTCCCATTGTATATATTTTATTTGCTGTGAAGTCTTTTGGAACGCTATGGTAGTATATATTAAAAACAAGTAAGATAAGATAGCAAGAAAAAAATTACTTTGTATGAGTTAACATATAAGCGACATTTATTTATTCTCAGCACTTTGATGAGTTTTCCTAATAATCACCATTAACTACAAAAATGAGCATCTCTAACCAGAGGTGAGAACAACACTTATCTACAGAAATAAGCAGAATATTTTGAGGGAAATTTGATGGGTATAGCATATCTGTTTAGCCATAGACCAGTATTATCTTCCTTCTTAGGGCCTATGATCTCCTCAGCTATGGCTCTTTGCTAGGTTTTTTAGTACCAGGCATGACTTGCTTCCTGTGGAGCAGGTCTCGAATCTAATCAGATAGCAGGTGATTACGTCCATAACTCTTATGTCACTATTGGAGGAGTGGGTACATCTTGCCTGGATAATTGGTTGTGTGGCTTGCAGGGTCCACCTCTGGTAAGGTTGTTGATGAGTTTTCTTTCTAGAAGCCTGCAGAGCGTCATATGTACCCAGGCAGGGTATTTCTGTTCAGCCTCTTAAAAATGTTTTTAATGACTTTAGTTTTTGTTAACTCTCCACATCCTCCTTCTCTGGACCATCCCTTTATCCTTATTCCCATTGAAACCTTTCCACCTCCAGCTTTCTGCCCAGAGACTTTCATAACTCTTGTGTTCTATTATTCCACACCCTCTATTCCTCCTCTTTTTCCCTCCTCTCACAGACCAATTCCAGCTTTGTGGACTCTACTGACTCTCACTCTAATTTACATACAAATCTAACAATTTGAAGCTAGGATCTGCCTAGGAGAGATAACACGTGGCATTTGTCTTTCTGAGTCTGAGTTTCCTCACTTAGTATAATTTTATTTTTTTCTTTACAGTTGAAGAAAGCTCCATTTTGTCTATGCACTACATCTTCATTGTCCCTTCATTAGGTGGTGTGTGTCTAGGCTGATTTCATTTCCTTGCTATTGTGAATAGAGCAGAAATGAATATGAATGAGCAATTATCTCTGTAATAGAGTGTGGAGTCCTTATGGTATACCCAGGAATGTTATAGCTGGGTTATATGGGAGATCTATTTATAGCTATTGGAGAAACCTCCACATTGATTTCTATAATGGCTGCACCAATTTACATTCCCAGCAGTGAATATGGGCTCTTCTCCCCTGACACATTCACCAGCATTTGTTGTTATTTATTATAATATTACTGTGATAGTCATTCTGACTGGATTTAGGCGGAATCCAAAATGGTTTAAATT